>JBBPPX010000112.1:0-78108 GCA_038092235.1 Leccinum boreale
TAGTGATAAGGGGATGAATCTAATGTCGTCGGATATGTCAGCAGAAGAAATTATGGGTGAAATTAACTGGGATTCAATTGATGAGTAGATTAGGTTATCACATCTTTCTGTCTTTTCGTGTTCGCTATCCAATCCCTGTATGACCCAATGTCACCAATCCATTGATTATACCTCATGAATCTTGTGATATTCACAGCAATTCGAGTATAATGTATGGGCTATACTTAGTGAATCACGGAATATTCTGTGCAATCAAGCTAAGTATACAGGTTATACTTGGTGAATTATATAATATTCCGTGCAATCTAGCTAATTGTACAAGCTATACATATAATATTCTGTGTGATTCTAAGAATCTAAGTCAATTGTATGGGCATCAGGTGTCATTCAGTACAAATTCTTGCAGAAAATGTTGCTAACATAGTATATATAGTCAGGGAATTACACAGTCTTTTACCTGAAATTACATGTAAAAACAACAAAATTCAGATAATAATCAGGGGAGGCTAGAAATTCCAAGATAATTGTATGAAATAGTGACAAAACAAGGAATACCAGATATTATACAGAATTAACAAGGTATTTCTGAAAATCCATGGTAATTCTGTAAATTATCAGTAGAAGGCTTTTCCTGATGTGATTCACTTGCTTAGGCCCTTGAGTTTTTGTCTAGCCACCAAGACACGATCGTGATCATGCTCAAAAACGACAGCGAAGAGGTGGCACTGTTGTATATTGAAGAGATCCATTTGCTTGTGTTGCTCAGTGGAAGTCTCTTTCCACTCGTTCCCAAATCAGAGCTGGCAAGTCAGTTCTCATTTTTTGCTGCATTGGGAACACGTTGAAAAGGTGCTCGCTGAAAAGGAACATGTTACAAAGGCACTTGTCAACAGGGAATGTGCTGCGAAGGTGCTTGCTAAAGAGGAATGCACTGTGAAGGCACTCGCTGAAAAGAAACAGCTTGAGAAGGCTGCCAATAGTAGGGACTTGGATCACGTGGAGCAAGAGGTTGTACTGGTGGACAAGAATGTCAATCTGGACAAGGTAACTGAAGCCAGCCCAACCCAGGTCCCTGTCCTGATGACGGGTATCACTTTTCAGATTAAGAACCCTCTGTGAGTATTTCCACTTGACATGCCATGCGGTACTCATTCTTTCTCCCACTTTAGCTCTATCTCTTCACTCGCTGTGGCTAACATTCACATGCCTGATCTCTCCACGGACCTCCCATTCAAGCATGCTTTCCCCCTCGCTACCCTATTCTTCACATTCGTTGCTTTCAAGTTCTCTCCTGCTACATTGCTTTCCCTTGGCACCATGCTCATGCTCTGTTCTTTGCTCTCGCATGTATGACTTAGAAGTTTTTTTTTTTTCATTCTGTTCTGTAGAGTGTTTTGTGTTTCATCCGCATAACAGAGCGGAGCGGCGCATAGTATATCATTTTGTACATACCAGCGCATGTGTGCACAGCAATATACATACATCCACATAATGGAGTGGAGTGGTGCATAACGAGTCATTTTGTACATAACAGCGCATATGTGCGCAGCAATGCACAGATGGTACTACAGAAACATAAGAGTACATAAATGAGCACACATGAATCACTAGGATGAGAACCAATGGTGTACAGATGATAACACAGGGAAACAGATTTGATCATAAATATTTTGTGATATCAGTCTCATTTCCTGTTCCACGATATCTACTCGTGTTTATTTTGTACTCTATGATCCTCGCAGAAACAAACACACATAAACAGAGGTGGTCAGAGCGCGTTTTCACAAGGCTTCAAAGCTTCAAGTTCTTGCCTCTTTTTTCTTTCTTTCTCAACGCCCTGTTCGCTCCATTCCGCAGTCTCAAAATCACGCAACTTAGTTTCGTCCCACACACCACTCTCTTCTTCTTATCTTCCAGTCACGGTTCTCACTCCCCCGTCCCAGTCCGTTCCTGCCCCGTTGCCTTTCTCGCCCTCACCTTCAAGACCCCTCAAATTTAGCGTTGACACCACGAAGATCACACAGTGCAAGAGGCTAGGGCTTCAATGATTTCGTTAAGATCATCTGGGATTGGTTTCCTCTGAATGGAAGTCTTGTGACGGCTCACGTCTCACGGCTGCATGTACCATTTTTCTTTATTGACTGATGTCCCAAGTTGAAATTACTTTGACGATCTACGACAGATACTGTTCCTCGCGTTCCCCGCTCGCTACCATTCCGGACATTCGCTTGACCACCGCCACTCTTTGCAAAATCAACTCGCAGAATGAGCCTAGTCAAGCAGCGCCATGAATAACATCTGAGGTGTCCTCAATTTCAACCGAAGCGTCGCGTTCCCAAGAAATCGAAGCTCAGTCTCCTCGGGTCGTTGGGCAGAGCACACGAACAGTACTTTTAGGTGGATGAGAATTGGAAGTGGTGGAGTTTCGCACACAGAAGGAAGGACTCCAAGAAGGTGAAGCATTGTCCCAAATGTGAGTCGCTCTGTTCAAGTGTGGAATTGTAGTACTGAGCAATCATCCAGCTCCCGAACCAGTTGACCAGCCCACTGATGCTTGTGCACGATCTAATTTGTTGGATTCGAGGCCTCTACTTGCGCATCCCATACGTCCGAGGCGTCCTGGGTTTCAATCGCACTGAAGGATCTCGTTCTCAAGAAATCGAAGCTCAGTCTCCTCGGGTTGTTGGCCAGAGCACACGAACAGCCCTTTCAGTTGGATGAAAATCAGAAGCAGTGGAAGGACTCCGAGCAGAAGGTGAAACATTGTGCCTAACATGAGTCGCTCTGTTCGAGTGTGGACATGTACTGAGCAATCGTTCAGCTCCCAAACCATTTGACCAGTCCACTGACGTTGGTGCACAAGCTAATTCGTTGGATTTCTCTGCTTGCACATCCCATTCCAACGATGACGACGACAACTCGTTATGGCCAGGGGATAGCAATGTCATTGTCGTCCTTACACTCCTCGTCACCATTCTCCTTAGCAACCAACATCGTTTTGATATGACAGGATGATGGCCCGGGTGAGCAAAAGCAAGATGGTGAGTACAAGCACACGTTGTCGTGGTCATCATCTTTACCCACCTCAGCGATGGTGATGAGGATGACTTGTCCCAATCATCACGGCGGCAAGGACAACGAAGAGACATTGTCAATACTGCGTCATGGCAAGAGCAACAACTGCGACAACAACAACAACAACAACAACAACAACAACAACAACAACTCATTATGGCGAGGGGACAGCAACATCGTCGTCATCCTTACCACCCTCATCACTGTTCTCCTTAGCAGCCAACATTGTTTCGATATGAGAGGACGATGGTGAGCACAAGCAAGATGGTGAGTACAAGCACATGTCGTCGTGATCATCATTCTTACCCACCTCAGTGCTGGTGACGAGGATGACTTGTCCCAATCATCGCGGTGGCAAGGACAATGAAGTGACGTCGTCAATAACACGTCATGGTAAGAGCAACGACTGCGACGACGACTCGTTACGGCAAGGTGACAGCAATGTCATTGTCGTCCTTACCACCCTTGTCACTGTTCTCCTTACCAGCCAACATCATTTTGATATGAGAGGACGACAGTGAGCACAAGCAAGATGGTGAGTACAAGCACACATCATCATGATCATCATCCTTACCCACCTCAATGCCAGTGACGAGGATGACTCGTCCAAATCATCGCGGTGGCAAGGACAACGACGACCACGACTCGTTACAGCGAGGGGACAGCAACGTCGTTTCAATATGACAGGACGACGGTGAGAACAAGCAAGATGGTGAGTACAAGCAAGACGGTGAGTACAAGCACACGTCATAGTCATCATCATCCTTACCCACCGCAGCAACCGTGATGAGGATGACTCGTCCCAATCATCGCGGCGGCAAGGACAATGAAAACGACAACGTCAATAACACGTCACGGCAAGATCAACGATGGCGGCAAAGACGACAATGACTCCTTACAGCAAGGGGACAGCAACATTGTCCTTGCCCCCCTCGTCACCCTTCTCCTTAGCAGCCAAGATCGTTTTGATACAACAGAACGACGGTGAGCACAAGCACACATGGTCGTCATCATCATCTTACCCACGCCGTCAGCAACGGTGACGAGAATGACTCAACCCAATCATCATGGCGGCAAGGACAACAAAGACAATGACATCGATAATGCGTCACAGCAAGAGCAGCGACGGCGACAACGCCGACGCCGACTCGTTATGGCGAGGGGACAGCAACATCGTTGTTGTGGTCCTTCCGCTCATCAACCTCTTCCTTAGCAGCCAACGTTGTTTCAACATGATGGGATGACTGTGAGCACAAGCAAGACAGTGAGTACAAGCACACGTCGTCGTCAGCATCATCCTTACTGTTACAAACCTCTTTATTTTCGACTCTTCAAAGTCATGTGACCTACTTAGTCAGCATCATGTGACCTCTTTTGACCTTACATCTTTATCTTTACTTTCATGTCACATGACTTGCTTAGTCATCATCACGTGACCTGTACCTTTATCTTCATAACACTCATTGACACATTACTAGATTAGTTAGCATAGCTTACACAGACCTGCCCTAAGCTGGTCTGTGCATACATGTCAGTAGTATAAATACTTGAATGCAACAACCGAACAAGCTAGTCTTGTTCTGGTTGGATTCCCTCCATCCTACACAATTCCCTCTCTATAGTTAAGTTCGAGTCGAGGTGCTATAGTCCATCAGGATTTAGGTTGCCTTCATAAGAACAAGACTCTCTTTACTATCCCACCTCACTCATCACCAGTACATCATGACAAACACTTTGCTTCTAAACTGCTTTGTTATTGTCAGATCCCAGACATAAGGGAGACCCCTCACATCAGAGGATAAAGAGAACCCTTGACCAGGTTATCGTCCAGGGGATTATGAACCCTTGATCTACAAATTGTATGGCGGGACTGTACATCCCACAAACTTGTTCGCTTTGCGAAGGCTACGACCTCATTGGAGAGGACACGCTTCATTGCGAGTAATAGTATCAATCCCTACCCTGTGCATAGTGGGTCAGCACACACTTTCGAACGAGCATAATTGTTATCGAGGTTGTGCGTGATATAACCTAAACGATCCGTGGGTATTACCTACCCATCCGCTTGATGGGCAACAGATATCGCCTGCGTGCACTCCCCAGTTCCCCCACCAGAAAGTCGTGTCTGTGACACGACCCACCGAAGAAGATTTTTCTTTACAGATTTGAGTGAAGTGACTCTTCATGAGATCCTCCTCATTATATGAGTATCACCCTCATTGTCCTCATCAGAACGCTCACCTTCGTATTTTTTCACCCTTATCGCCACCCTCTTCTACCACTTGTCCAATCAAGAAGAAGGATACCACCTTGAATTGATTATTGCTGGAAAAGAATTCAAACTAAGCTTTCTCAGTCCCGACTGCCATCGACCTTCAGAACCCGACCCATATGACGTAAAGACTCAGTGGTCTGACGCCGGCTGGGACACCAACTACAAAACCACCCCCAAACCAGTCACTCTTCCTACCCCTGAAGAACTCGCCACACTACACAAAGTGCATGACCAACAATTCGTGCTTTACCTACAGGAACAAACAATTCTTAATTGGCCCACATAGAAAATTGCCCACCATTCCTGTAACCTTCAAAAACACATCCCTCGCTGTGTGAGAAATCTTTCTGGTCCCTCGTCTTCCCATACAAGAAGAAGACCCAAACGATGATCACAATGGAGGCTTCAAACTTGATATAGTCGGCAATTGGCCTTTTGAACTCAAAAATCAATTCCTAAGATCCCTCGATGGTGAATTCATCGCTGAAAACTACGACTCCTACTACATCTATGCCAGTCACGTAGAATTCCAAATCAAGCTACAAGATGGGATCAGGAGGATATTCAATGGATATGGGCACGGAGCAGCCCACGTTCAACCCAATGAGAGGCAGGGGCTCGAGATCGATTCCCGAAGATCAACCACCCCAGCCATCAACAAGCGCTGTCTCAGATGCTCGTCTAGACTTGCTATATGAAACAATCGAGAAGCTGCAGGAACAGCTCAGAGAAGCACAAGACAGCGCCCGCAAGGCCCACAACCATCTAGACTAAGAAAGAGAAGAAGCCCCTCCCCCGACATCATCCTTGTCCCTCAAAACCCTCACCGTCATTGCAGCCCTTCAACCTTCACAAAAGTCCTCCGAGAACTCGAAGAAGCATGCCGAAATAATCCCTGATCCTGGAAATTTCGATGGAACCTACAGTCGTTATGACAAATGGTGGACAAAAATGATAGCCTGGATTGAGGTCCATGCAGAAACGTTCACCACCAATAAACAAGGATGCTTGGCGGCCCTTTCTCGCATAGGCGATGTAGGACAAAAGGACAAAAACAGTGCTGGTGCTTGGGCCAGAAACGAATTGAAAAAGCGACAAGGATGGGAAGACCATGAATAGCCTTCCCCCGCTCAACTAGAAGCATTACTCGATGGCTGTGTTCGAATTGGCAACAAAAGAGATATAGCCTTTTGAAAACTCATGGACAGGAAGCAAGGATCGAAGGAGCGAACCCAGGTCTTCCTAACAACATGGATAGCTCTTTATGATCAGGCAAAATGTGATCCTATGATGGGGATAGCTCTTCTTGAAAGGAACAGTCGACAAGACATTATCAAACACATGTTCCTGCAAGGAGAAAGGCTGACCAAAATTCACGACTTCATTGCCGTCATCCAAAAATACGCCAATGCAATTGAGGCCTTCGAAACCCGCTCTTCCTTCCAACGTCGAGACCCCAATGCCATGGACATCGACACAACAGTAACTACTACCGATGTTCGAAAAACATCTATGGGATGTTACAACTGTGGAGGTGATGGACATTGTGCCAAGGAATGCAAAAAACCCTCCACTCGCTGTAAAGACTGTGGATTCAACTCTTGTGGTGGACATAGAAAGGAATGTCCCAAATATAAAGCCAAACAAGTGCAGCCACAGAAGGAACTGCTCCAACAAACCAACAAACCCCACAATCACCTAACTGGGTTAAAGTGATACAAGGCATGGACTTAGAGGCTGCACAAGCCTACTTCCAAGATCTCGATGTGACTCAGAGAAAAGAGTAAGGGAGGCCGTATCAGGTATGACCCCTCCCCCTCATAATAAACAAAAAAATAGTTTACTTTCAAACTACCGTACTTGACGCCTAGATAGTGCTAGTACAAATTCTGTTTCCTCTTCTCAATCTTGCTCTTCTTCTATTTCTTCCTTCAATCGTTTTAGTGTATTAGATAATGAAGTTTCTCTTGATTCTTTGTCCTCTCGAAGTAGTATCCTACCAGATGACACAACCGAAGCCATGATCTCGAAAGAGCGTGCTCCCCGGGAAGGGAGGCTTAATTTGGCTTACAAAGAAAATAAAAATAGTTCCCCCGTTCAGATCCCAACTGAACACAAAGTCCGCACTATGCGCCCACTTAGGGAATTAATCCTAAAAATAGATATAGTTACAAAAAACAAAAAAATCTCAGTCGCAGCTCTCCTAGATAGTGGAGCAAATGGAATCTTCATAGATACCGAGTGGGCCAAATCTCAACGGATACCCCTGAAACCTCTGGAACTTGTTGTACCGGTTTACAATGTTGATGGCACCATCAACTCGGCAGGAGGCATAGCCTATACCACCGACCTGATCATAGACTTTCAAGGACATCGCGAAAAAATTACAGCCGATGTGACTAACCTGGGACGCAACCAAATGATCCTGGGATATACTTGGCTTCGTGAACATAATCCTTCCATCGATTGGGTACAAGAGATCATTGAACTCAAACAATGACCCACTTTCTGCCATGCGTTGAATGCCATTTACCATTCCCGATTGGACGAATCAGAAATCAACCATTCCTATAGGGTTCAAGGATTGGGAAAAGAACCTTCTGACAGTATAGAACCTGAAGAAGCCTTCAAACTGGTGCCTGAAGTATATCACGACTATCTCGACGTCTTCTCGAAGAAGGCCAGTGAATGCCTGCCCGAAAAGAAAACATAGGACCACGCCATAGATCTGAAACCCGATTTCAAACCAAAAAAGAGTAGATTGATTCCCCTAAATCCTGTAGAACAGGATGAAGTTAAGGCCTTCGTGGAAGATCAATTGAACAAGGGTTACATCAGACCCTCAAAGTCCCCCCAAACTTCACCAGTGTTCTTTATTCCCAAAAAGGATGGTAAAAAGCAAATGGTCATGGACTACAGATATCTCAATGAAGGAACTGTCAAAAACAATTACCCTCTTCCACTCATTGGATCAATTGTCGACAAATTAAAAGGAAGCAGGCACTTCACCAAAATGGATCTCTGTTGGGGCTACAACAATGTGAGAATTAGAGAAGGAGACGAATGGAAAGGAGCCTTCGTCTGCCATCTGGGATCCTATGAACCCACTGTGATGTATTTCAGAATGTGTAATTCCCCCGCCACATTCCAGAACATGATGAACGACATCTTCGCAGATATGGAAGACGTGATCATTATTTATATCGATGATCTCTTGATCTTTACAAATAAAGATATGAAACACCACCAGGAAATGGTTAGAAAAGTCTTAGAAAGACTACAAAAGAATGACCTGTTTGTTAAACCTGAAAAATGCTTCTTGGAGTACAAAAGGTCGACATGCTAGGCATGGACGTCTCTTGCGATGGAATCTCAATGAATGCTGAGAAACTCGACGGTATTGCTAAGTGGCCAGTCCCCACAAACGTAAAAGCTGTGAGAAGCTTCTTGGGTTTAGCCAACTTCTATCGCCGCTTCATCACCAATTACAGTTTAGCAGCGAGACCCTTACACGACCTAACAAAAAAAGATCAACCATGGAAATGGGAAAAGGCTCAACAAACCACATTTGATACGCTTAAAAATAAATTTACCACCGCACCCATATTGACATATCCTGATGACACTACCCCCTATCATGTAGAATGCGATGCATCGGACTTTGCAACCAGAGCGGTGCTCTCCTCCTTGAAAGACGACAAATGGCACCCAGTAGCCTACATGTCGCATTCCATGACTCCAGAACAGCGCAATTATCCCATTGCTGATAAAGAAATGCTCGCAATCATTCTAGCACTAGAACAATGGAGACACTATTTAGAAGGTGCTAGACACAACTTCGAAATCTGGACGGATCATAAAAACCTCCAATACTTTATGAAAAGCCAAGATCTAAATCGGCGACAAGCTCGATGGGCCCAATACCTATCCTGATTCAATTATACCCTCGTGAATAAACCCAGTACCTCGATGGGAAAAGCCGATGCTCTTTCTAGAAGAGAAGATCATATGATCGGCATCGAGAATGATAATAAACACATGATGTTCATACCGGAATCTCGCATCAGATCTCTAGAAGAGATTACCTTATTTGATAAAATCAAATCCTCGCACTCTGGTTGCACATCTCCAGACGGGTCGATCCTCCGTGAAGAATTATATTATTATAGCAATAAACTTTGGGTGCCATGACGTGATAACTCAATTCCACAATCACCCGATCTTCGGCCATAAAGGTGCTGAAAAGACACAAGATTTCCTCACAAGATATTACTCTTGGCCTGGAGCCAAGAAGGACATACAGGAATATTATAAAGCCTGTGAGCACTGCGCGCACATGAAACCCACCAACCTTCCACCAGCCGGAAAATTGCAACCTTTAGAAGTTCTGGAAGGACCCTGGAAGAACGTGTCAGCCGACTTCATAACTGGCTTTCCTTCATCACACAGTTTTGACAGCGTGTTAGTAGTGGTAGATCGATTCTTGAAAGAAGTGGCCTTCGTGCCTACCACAAAACCAATCACATCCAAAGGAACAGCCGAATTGTATAGAGATTATGTATGGAAGCACCATGGACTTCCCAACTCCCTCGTCTCTGACTGCAGACCCCAATTTGCCAGCCAAATGATGGTAGATCTGCTCAAATTACTAAAAATAGAGAAGAAGATGTCCATGGCATATCATCCCCAGACCGACAGACAAACGGAGCGCATCAATCACGAACTAAACCAATATCTCTGTCTCTTCACTGCAGAAAAACAAGATAAATGGGTCAAATGGCTTGCCATCGCTCAGTTTAATTTCAACAATACTCGCTCGTCCGCAACTGGCTTTACCCCTTTCCAGTTGACCAAAACATTCGCCCTGCATCTCGGTTTCGAACCGACATCAGTAAAAGCTCTGGTCGCTAAAGAGTTTGCCGATGATATGAAAGCCAATCTAGAAAAAGCTAAAGACACACTTCAACGAACACGAGAAAGAATGAAACTGCAGGCAGACAAACATCGATTGGCTGCGCCAGAATACAAAAAAGGAGATCTCGTTTGGCTTAGCACCGAACATCTAGCTCTTGATGAGTGACCATCACGAAAGTTAATGGAACGCTGGATCGGTCCTTACCAAATCATTGAAGTACACACCAATAGCGTGGGATTGCTTTTCCCCAAATTCATGAAAGCTCAACACATCGTCAATGTCTCTCGAGTTAAACCCTATATAGAACCTCTCCCTGGCCAACCTGTTGTTTGCCCTGGGCCTGTGCTTGTCAATGATGAGGGCACGGAGGAATTTGAAATTGAGTATATTGTTGACTCTCGCCCCATTGGTCGTGGATTCCAGTACCTAGTGCATTGGAAAGGTTATGATGAAAGTGATCGAACTTGGGAACCTGCCTCTGGTCTGAAGAAAGCCCAGTCAGCTATAAATGACTTCCATCGCCGTAAATTTTTGGCTCCTAGATGTCTCAAAATGAATTGTGCCTTATTTGACAGTTTATTTTCCACTCCTATCATTAATTTCACTTCCAGTTCTACCTCCGCTTGATCTGGTATCTCAAGCCTAGCAGGGGGGTAATGTTACAAACCTCTTCATTTTCGACTCTTCAAAGTCACGTGACCTACTTAGTCAGCATCATGTGACCTCTTTCGACCTTACATCTTTATCTTTACTTTTATGTCACGTGACTTGCTTAGTCATCATCACATGACCTGTACCTTTATCTTCATGACAGTCGTTGACACATTACTAGATTAGTTAGCATAGCTTATCCAGACCTGCCCTAAGCTGGTCTGTGCACACATGTCAGTAGTATAAATACTTGAATGCAACAACCGAACAAGCTAGTCTTGTTCTGGATTCCCTCTAACCTATACGTGTCCCCTCCATTCCCCTTGTCTCTTGCTGAGGTGCCATAGTCCTTATTGGGTTATAGGTTGCCTTCAAAGAGTGGTGCTGATGATAATGCCACTTACATCAATTCTGCTCTGGAAATGACAGGGAGTGAGTTGTGCATTGTGGAATGTGCCAGAGAGTGGTGATGCTGATGATGCCATGTCCATCTATCCTGCTCTGGGAATGACAGTATGTGAGTTGTGCATTGTGGAATACACCATAGAGTGGTGATGCTGATGATGCCATGTCCATCTATTCTGCTCTGGAAATGACAGGGAGTGAGTTGTGCATTGTGGAATGTGCCAGAGAGTGGTGATGCTGATGATGCTATGTTCATCTATTCTACTCTGGAAATGACAGCCAGTGAGTTGTGCACAATTTGTGGAATGTGCCAGAGAGTGCTGATGCTGATGATGTCATGTCTATTGCTCTGGAAATAACAGAATGTGAGTTGTGCATTATCCAATGTGCTATAAAGGATGACACTGAGAATGTGATATTCATTTGTTACTTGATCTGCTTTTTTATTGATAGTTTGTGAGTTTTCCAATCTGAAATAATTTCAATCATGGTATAGGTAATATCATCATTTGTTATATTTTAACATAACAGACAGTATGTTATGGATAATTTGATATCTTTTCAAAGATTAATCATATTTCTTTTCCCACTGTCTTTTTTAAAGGATGTATATTGTTTCATATAATCTATCTATCACCATCATTAATATATATTTTCATGTCATGATTTATTCAGCTGGTGAGCTTCTGTGATTTTAAAATCACATATTCAAATATTGATCTTGTATCATTTTATTTATTAAAGACTGTACATTAAATTTTACTATGACAGTGATAATTTCATACTAACTATTCATTTCTGTGAACTACAGGAGGTATATCTATATCATGCAATATGGTGAAGTATCATTACTAATGATAAATGTTGGGGATTTCTTACAGATGGTGTACAGTATATTACTTATTTTTATTTCACCATTTTTGTTGACTTATTTCTTCCCTTCAAGGCTGTAAGTTGTTGCATCTGATTTTTTGGCAACATACATTTTACTCATTTTATATTGTGTTGATAATAACATCATGTCATAAATGGCAGGATGTAAGTTCTTCACTACCATTGTGATAATGTATTGATATTCAAATCATTTTACATCAATTTCAGACTGTAAGTTGTATACATTGTGGATTGTACAAATTCAATTTTGGTCTCATTATTTTTTTACTTCACAGACAGTGGATTCATTTTCATGATGAAACAGGTTTTATTTGAATTTAATTTGTTATTGTCAGATTATTCACAATCCAGAAGTATGTGAATTTTTTCTTTACATTTATTGTTTGTTTTAACATTTTATTATTCAGTTCATTGTTTTGGGTCACAATGAATCTTCTAGTCTGATGCCTAACAGTATTGTGAATTCCTCATCATTTCCATTTTGTATTACAATCCAATTGAAAACCATAGATGAATCTGGGTACATGGAAGCAAATCCTTTCAACCAATATTGGTATATATAGTTTCTTTTCTAAATTTCTTTTAAAACAATCACAACAACATGAATTATTTCATTGCTTGTAGGTATACTGCTCATCCTGGAGCATTCTTTCTCTCTTTTTCATCAAAAAGATTCTCAACCACTCTCATCTGCTGCTCAAAAGTACAAGACATCAAACACACCCAAGAAGGTGAAATTGGCTATGAAGGGGATTTCTGATCAGTATGGAAAAGCATGCAAAGAAGAGAAGGTAGAGATGATTTTGAATGTTGTTCTTCAGAATTGGATGAGTGTGTTAAGCATATCTTCTATTATTCATCCAATGACTATATTCTCAGCAATTGAATAAACTCCCTTTATGCCATGCAAGGAATCAGAACATCAAGTTGTTTGAAGAAGAAATGTAGATGCAAACAGCCAAGAGAAATAGTTGATAACAGCCAAGAATCTATAGAAATGTTAATGTTGCATCCATGCATGTTAGTTCATAAATGACAATTTTGAGAGAAAATGTGAAGTAAAAACATTGTTGGCTAAGTAACTTGAGGTAGTCCACATTCCGATTTTGAGCAGACTTGCAGCAGAAATATTATCATTATTTCTGGGAATTGGAAACTAGAAGCCACCAATGAAAGTGTTTGCAAGGGCAACACTATCATATTCAAAAATTCACATTGTAGTTCAACTCTAACTAATCGAAACATTTAAAACATTTCTAGTACCTACAGTCATCCACCACTGTTTGCAACCCCACCATTATTTGCAACAACATTGAAATTATCATATCTCTGATATTTTCTAGCAACACTTCTGTGTTTATTGGTTTGATGAGGTATATCAGTCATACTGAATCATATTCCTCACTGTAAATTTGTCCCAGCCTGGTGTTGTTTCAATGTTGTTGCTAGGCATTTCCCACCGCTTGATGCAAGATTTCTCTGTAGCCCAAAGACAATCCACTTGTAGTCCTTGGAAAAAAATCATAGACAATCTTGACATCTGGTTCATTACAATAATCAAAGGAATCTATGAATACAAGGTGTTGTTGTGTTGTAATATTGTTCTGAAAAATAGTGTCGCAGACGACGGTGGATGATTGTGTAGGCTACTACACTCTTAATGGGTACAGTGAAACCGTCCATAATAATACGTTTTGGGAAAGATGAAGATGGGTCATAGGAAAGGAAAAGGTGACGAACAAGCACGGACATGACTGTACAGTGCAATGAAAAGAAGAGAAAAGAAATCCTCGACCCCGACCACAAATCAATCTCTCATCAAGCCTCGCTCTAATTCTGGAACCGCCGCGGTCTCCACACCTTTTTCTCCGGAACCGTCACGAACCTGTCTGCATCTCTCCTGCGTTCGAACAGGGGCAGCCCAACGGCAACGGGTGACCCGGGCTTCCACCCCATGCTCCTTCTCGCCCATACATTGACGCCACGCGCCATCTCCGATCCTCGGTGGACTCCGCACACGTCGCAATCGCACTGATAGGCGACGGCTCCGGATTCTGCGAACGTGGAGGTGCGAGGCCGCCCGTCATCGTGCTCGCCGTAGTCGAAGAGGTCGTGGAGGCGGAAGCACCACCGGAAGTACGCGACCGCCACCTCCCCTCGACACGCAGAACCGCAGGATCCATCTTGGCAGACTGCGTAGGCGTTCCTCGCCTCTTGCTCCCATTGTGCCTTCTTGCGCATTTCTTCAAGTGCAACACCTCACTCCGAGTCGATCTGGCGTTGTTGACGCTGCTCCGCCAACCGATCCTCCTCTTGCCATTTGTTCGCCGCCTCGGCCTCTTCTACCGCATGTCGTTCTGTAATCCGGGGTCAGTCCCACCACACACACCGACATCAACCAAGAAATACTCACCCGCCTCGACTCTCATCCGCTCCGCCGCCCTCCTCTCGCCCTCCCGCTTCCTCCTTTCCTCCTTCATCTTCTCCGCATGCGCAGCCCTCCTCCATCTTCTTCTCCGCTACCGCTCGTTGTCTCTCATATTCCTCCTTGCGCGCAGCTAACAACATCCCCCGGTGCGCTTTATAGTCTTTCGGCTCAACCGCTTCTTGGTCGCCACAGCCTGGTGGCGGACCTCCAGGCTGTTCTATACTCATGCTTTTTGCAGTGTGTCAAAGGTCTCGCGACCTACCGGGCAGCGGGCTCTCTTCGCAGTATGCCCGCTCGATGTGGTCGATCCGCAAAGCACGTTCATGTATTTTTTTCTTCTTTTCCAGCTGCTCGACTTTGATCTCCTAGACAAGGTATCAATGATAGAGGAAACGACAAAGAACCAGGACGCACCGCGATCGACACCTTGAACCCGCCGCGCTTCATCAAGTCCTCAGCGAGCTTCTTGGTCTCTACCATCTTGGTCAATTCAATCTCCCGTCTCGCGTTGATTTGGCGTCTTCGTGTTATCAGCTTTTTGGCGCGTGAGAGCTCCGCGCGGCAAGATGCCTCCTCTTTTTCTTTGCGTACGCTCAGCTCCGAGAGGAGCTCTCTTTGTGCAATGAGTGCTTTGCGCAAAGAGAGGGTGCGGTGTTCGGCGTTCGGCGTTGGCCATGGAAAATTACTAGGCGCCTTGGGTTGCCCGGCAAGGCATATGCTCTTGGAGCGCCCGTCGCCTTCGTTGGCATGCTGCCCGACTGAGATTGCGAGTGCGGCGTGCGCTGACGAGAACCTGGCCTGCGAGACGGGACATTCCTTCGTTGGATCTACCGCCAATGGAGGGTGACGACGGCATGATAACGACCCAGGCTGCGGCGTGGTAGAGGGAGTTGTCGTTGGTGAGGAATCTCTTTGCGAGCTTGTCAAAGTAATTGCCATCATGGTGAGGAGGTTGTGGACATCCTCGACGGAGCGGAACGCCTCTTGCCATAGTTCGAGCTCTACGGAGGCTGGGGAAAGCGTATGTCGATGTGGTGCTGGAGGTCCGATAGCTTGATACTTTGCGACGACGGAAGGGCAAGTGATGTACACAGCCACACCGTCAACTTCCACCTGGTCTCATGACAGGCGAGTCTGCCGTGTCCATACTTGTCGTGCATGTTTGTACTGACATGTCGTGTTGTAGGCAACACAGGTAAGCGGAAGACGTCATGGCAAAGATGAAAAGGTGCTGGTCTGATAATGTTTGTCCGTTATACCACAGGTCGAGCCTCTCGGGAGTTTATGACTCATGCGCAGCCTTCAAGTCCTTCGACAATACACGATATGCATCAGCTGATGGTGACACAATCGTCACTCCGTGCCTTTAGTTTAGTAAGTAGTTCGTTGTCTGATTAATGCTGTCCAAACTTACAACTTTGCTTGCCAATGTAATCAGGTACGTGGTGTTTGCGGTGTTTGTATCATCCTTCAATCTCATATTTTTGTTGTAGTGGCGGCTGCACCGGGCGAACGAAGCTTACATATTCTCTTCTACTTGATGGCTGGCGCATCGTTAGAGGAAATCGTGTCAGGTCGTGTCCCGAGAGCTCGACTCGGGAGCGGCGGCCCGACCGGGCCGCTTCGATGATCGCTCAAGCGATCTCACCTTCCGCTACTTGAACGCTTGAGCATCGGTCCGGCCCGCTTGGATCCCTTCGACGGACCACTCGGCGCGTCCCTCGGGTCAGCCTCCTTTCTTTCTTCGGGCTTTGCCGGTCCCTGCCCTGCGATGCGATCGGCCCTCAGGCCAGGCACACCTTTCTCGCTCATTTCGAATTCTGTCAAGCCCCTATGGAGTACGATCGATCGATCAGCCACTGTATCGTACTTTATAGGTTATTCGGTTTCTCCTTCGTTCGTTGAATGGCTGGTTATGTTTACGCACCTTCTACGGGGTGGGGAGAGCCGCGTACCAGATCGAGCAGGATTCCAGCACTTGCTGCATTCGGGTAGATCGGTGAAGAGAGGGGGCACTGTAAAAAGCAGTATGATCAAACAGACCGAGACTCTCGGACCTTACGCGTGTCTAAACTCGTCATGCTCGGACACTGTGGCTACGTACCGGGGACGAGGGATATATTGTTGTGGTGGTCCAGCTTGACCGGGAAAAGGAAAAGATGACTATCCAGTGGCAGCCATGACGTCGTCATCGGACGCGAATCCCGTCGGAGCATAGCCATCCAGCCGGCGCCGACATTCCCTCCATGACGGTTCGGATCCGCCTCTGATCCGGCCGAGCGTTAGTCCTGAGGCTGCAATACCTTTCCAAAAGATCAGACGCAGTAGTGGGAGCACTCCGGCCCCGAGCCCTGTTATAACATCACCCGTAGTGTGATTCAGCCTTTACACCAAATTGGGTCATGTATGCGAAATCTGCGAACCTAATTCAAGTTACCAGAGAGATCATACCGCCACTGTCACGGTTGTGTCAACTTCCGTCGCTCAGGCGATCAGACAGGTTGCATGCTGCACTCGCTTGCAACATCTTTTGTGTCCGCTCCTTCCAGGTATCATAAACGAAACAAAAAACATTGGAGTCGCCACATGCCGATCGTCTCACGCCCGCGACCGACGCCGCACTTTGATCATCATTTGGGATGTAGTGGTTATCATCAGGTCAATTGTACCGTACGTTCCATTACAAAAGACAGGTATTCAATAGGTATCAAAGGAGGATGCAAGTCCGCCAAGCTTAAGATAAATTTACCAATGGGGTACAACGAATGCGAGCCTCCAACAAACCGTTTCTTTCAATAACGAAAGAATGGTATAACATGCCATGTCGTGTCCAAGCAGAGGATAATTGTATACAGTTACATAACAACGTGGGGTGTGAGTGAAAGGTATGCTTGAAATTACGTGGATCGCTAATTTACCAATATGCGTAGCTCGTTTTTCGTGCCAGGGGAAGTCAAGAGCATGAAACATGATGCACATACGCATCAGGCCGAGCGTTCGATTCTAAGTCGGGTTTGTGGGGATGATTTAAGAGGTGAAAAATGATACGCGGCGAGGAACGACTACGCGAAGCATGTCGCCATCGAATTCGGCTCGTACTTGGGCCAATTCTGCATCATAGCCAAACGACACGCGCCGCTCAAAGTGACCTAATGACAGATTCAATATATGACCGCCCCTTTCGAAATGGTGCGACATACCGCCTTCAGGCTCCCATGAGTCTGCCACAATGTGCAATATCCGACGTCTCCTTGTAGCAATGGTTCTAAGGGGATAATGATAAGAAGAACTGCTGAAAGAACCAAGGAGACTAACATTCCGTCCCGTTGGAACCCTGGTAGCTGGACCAACAAGCTATACTCCAATTGTGATGTCTCCACAGAAATCCGAGTGTTTGCGGGGGTGGAATGACACAGGAATGTGTCGTATGTAGGACGGTCATGATGATCCTGCTCGTTCGGTGGAGGTGGCAGGATCACTGGTGCTTCTGGGCCCGGGGTGTGATGAGCTGCCGGTGCCAGGGGCATTCTCGACAAATCACGAGTTGTCGGCCTCAGATCCGCTTGCGAAAGAAACCTCGAATACGGAGGTGGAGGGGAGGATGGGATAGGATCAGATGAGCGGGAAAGGGAAGAGGGGGGTGAAGGCAAAGGTCGGCGCTTAACTGCCTCTACAGGTGAGCTTTGGAAAGAGTTATCTCGTATTGGCGGTTCCAACGGTGAAGGTGTCACGGAGACAACGTCATCTGATGACGGGGAGAGACTTTCCACCGAGCCCTGCTCTACCCGTGACGACGAATCGGATTGTGATGCAGAGTCGACATGTAATTTTGGCTGTAAAACCGAGTATGGGAATCGAGGAGTTGTTTCAGGGAGTGAGACTTTGTTGAGTTTCTCCAAGTGGTGTATGGCCTGGGATGCGTCAGGTGGATCAGATAGAGGAGTTGTCGATGTATGGTTAGATTTAGCGATGGTCGGTTCCTCAGAGGCGACAGAGGGAGAGAGAAAATTGTGTGGCATCCTAGCAGTAGGATAAACGGACAGTTCAGTATTTGCAGGCATGAGCGTGTTGACGGGTGGCGAATATGATGAGGTAGAGATGGGTCTATCTGAGACCAAGCGGATTGGTTCGAAGGACGATAATTCGGGAGCGTGGGACAGAATGGAAGGCGAGGAGGGGAGAGGAACCTCTCTTGGAGAATTGAGGGAGGCCTGTCTTCTTGACAATGACGATTGACGGGATGGGGGATGAGAATAGGGAGGACGGGAACGTCCAGCTAGAACAGGGTGGTCAGAGAGTTACGACAGGATGGAAATAAAGGGCAGGAACGATATATAGCCGACAAGGGTGTAAGGAGCGAGAGGAGAGAAAAATGAACTTACTCGGAGGAGAGTGTTTTGGTGAATGGGATATGGGACCCTTCTCGTCGTCGTGCGAGTGCATCTTGTTGTCGTGAAAGAGATGCTGACACAGGCGTAATTTGTTCCTCGTTACTGTGGCGTGAGAATAATCGACTATATGATGTCATCCCGTACACTTCTCTTGTCACAATCAAGTGGGGCTGCCAAAGCCAGTTTGACCTGACCACGAACACAAAACAAGCATGCCAGTGTGTTTCACCTCTACTCACACTGGAATCGTTGCCCCCTCAGAGCTGTCATTCGTCCACTACAAGCTACTCGTGTGTATGCCTGTGCAAGGATAGCCCCATTTGACAGGTGCCGCATCGACGCAGAGGACGTACTGGTTTGCAAAAGCCAGCGAAATCAAATTTGAAACGACTACGTAGCATCATATCACGTGATTAGCAACTTGGTTTCGCACTGCCACATGAGTCGGGAATCACCGATCCGCTCAGTATTGACATTAGACTCGGCTACTAACTCTTATAAGGTTCCTTCAAGTTGGCGCTGAGACGCGAGACAACCGTACCATAAAGGACATGTCGTTGCTTTTTTGGGGGAAGGAGGGGTCGCACCTCCCCTCCTTCCGAGCAGATCCGAGATGATTAAGTAATTGGAAGTTGCGTCTATCTCTTGATCACTCAATGCATGTCAAAAGAGTAACCCTCACGTCCAAGAAGAACTGGTGGATGGGTTTGTCTCTATCTCTATCTCTTATCCACCGTGAGTACTCATCCAATCTTCCCAGTCGAACTCGACCAGGAAGAAGACCCATTGAGTTCGTCATCCAACTCCTTCTCCTCCGAAGAGACAAAAGTTGCCCCGGACGATGGTCACTACCATCATCGGCTCCACAAAGACGAAAAGGATACCAAATCTCCCAACCCCTCCATACCCGTGTACAAACCACCTCGCCATCCAACCTCCATCTTTTCCTTTCCGATTCCAACCGCATACTCTGCTCCTCCAAATCCAACCGCTAATCTCGCACCCTGTGCACAGGGTTCTGCATCAGTGCTCTTTAAATGCGTCGTAAAGAAACCGGACGTAGTACAGCTCGAGATCAACGGAGAGATGCAGTCCAATGCCCAGGACGTCACTACCCAATTTCTCGCAGAGCTCCGCGTTTACACAACCCTCTCTCGTCATCGCAACATCGCCGGTTTCTTGGGTTCTCTCGAGAACGTTGGCCTGGTCCTCGAGTACGTCGATGGCCGCTCTCTTTATGACGTGATTCGTCAACATCATCCTTCTCTCTCGCGAGCAAAAAAGATCGACTTCCATAACCAGCTCCTGGACGGTCTCACTCATCTCCATGCCTTTCGCCTAAGTCATGGTGATCTATCCCTTCTCAATATACAAGTAACCCATTCTTCAGACACGATAAAACTCCTTGATTTTGGCCGTTCCGTATCTGCGGACTCGATATTCATCCCGCCATCCGACGATCCTGTGGATCCTCTCCAGATCCTCCACCGCAAGCCTCTTAATGTACCAGGTCCAAAGGAACATTCAAGGATAGTGGAGCAAATACACCCGGGGACGCGGCCGTTTGCCGCCCCGGAGGTTTTACGCGGCGAGTGCTACGACCCTCTCCTCGCCGACGCCTACAGCTTTGGTATGATTCTCGTTGCCATCGATAGATGCGAGGTCGTAGATCTTAAACCATGGGAACAACGCAAGGACGTCGTACCGGATAGCCTCTTCATCGGCTGCGAGATTTTTGAAGGGCGTGCTAGGGAGTACCTGAGGAAGCTCGACACCAGGAGAAGATTAATGAAAGAAGACATAATGCCGGCTGACACTTAAACATATCGACTCGCTCTACCTTTGCACTTTCTTCCGCTCTGCATATCCCCACTATACAAGGTCTTGGATGTCGCCTCATCAACTTGAAGATCCTCGCATACCCCGCTCTGATTAATTTATTTGGGCCTTTCAGTCCAACTCCTCGCATGCCTGCTGTTTCATTATTATGTTTAGTACCAACGCAACAACGAACTTTCTTAATTATCGCTCTCACCATTCAATTTTTTGTCCAGTACTAGTGTACAAGTACTTTGAGTGTACTATTATTTGATCGTAAGCGGCGCCCTTGAGCGCCAGTCCCCGACTCCCCCCTATATTAGGTAGTCCGATTCGGCGGAATATTTTCCGACTTATAGTGCCGTATGCCCCACTCTTTCTGGTGTTCAAGGATTTTAGCTTCGAGTAGTCCATTATCTTGTCTGTATACATGTTCACTGTCTGTACTACAATTAATCATCATCGATGTCCATATCGTCTATTATGTTGCGCTTGGATGCCCGCTGCCCCCCAGCATCTTCTACCGCCTTTCTTTTCGCATTCCCGACAGTTTCAATGTCGGTTTCATGGTCATCGAGGCTGTTCAAGACGTATTCGGCATATGGCATTACTTTCATACCTTTAAGGATTAGCTGGTAGACGTGTGAACCGTTCGGTTCTTTCACACTCGGGGGATATGAACCTCTGTCAGCAATGTCAGATAAATTAGTGATGAGACAGGGAGGGCAGGAAAGTGTTGCGTACAATTTCAAAAGAACTTCTACTTCAACACATTGTCGATCAAGTAGCTTAATGTCATACTCAGCTGGATGAATGATTATTCCATTGCCTTCGAAGACATCGGGCCCTTGAACAATGACGTTGTCCATCTGGGTGCCGTCCTTCATGCTCTCGAACCGCGATTCTGGGTCAGGAATATCGTCAAACGCCCATCTTTTCCAAGCTAGTATGGGAAGATTAACATGTTAAGACGTTGGAGAAGAAAGACACGTTAGTACCTGTTCTATTGGTCCATCGAGAGCGATCGGTTTTCGGGGTTGTTTTACTCGCTAGTGCCCTCGCTTTACCTGTAAGGATTGTTAGTGCCGCGGCCTCGTGGATAAAACGTGGATTTCACTCGGGTTCAAAAGGGTTTTCGATCCTGTTGACGGAGATATTCGACATTGTTTATGACAAGAGAAAGCAGACTACTTACGACCGATATTTGCACGAGTTAACCTCGGTAGCGGTGTTTGTGCACTCCGTTGTTTCAGTAGACCTTGAAACAAGGGTTCCGTGTAAACCACGAATGTGTAGCGGTTTTCAGCAAAGTGCGATCTCATGAATGGCATCACCAACGGCCGTTTGTCGGCAGTAAGTTCTAATGGTGCGTCGTCAGCATTAAATTTATAGGAACGCCCGAACCAACTTTTATTCCGGCCCTCTTCCACCTCCGAACATAGTGCGAGAAGGGTGACGATCCCCATCGCATATGAGGCATCTCGTCCTCGCGTTTGCTGTATGCATATGCCGGTTGCGGAGGGCAACGGAATGCAGCTGCCACATCAGATCCATACTGGGATACAAAAAAAAGTGGTGAGCAAGGGTGATACTTTGCGGGGACAACCAACGGGCAACTCGAGCGTATCAAATCCGCGGATGATGTCTTCGAGAGAGCGATCCGTAACAGAGAGGCTGGCGCGCACGAAATGTGTAATCAGCGTGCCATCAATAAGTACATCCTTCGTTCGCGACTTCATTGGCAACCCCAAACGGGACACGGACATGCGGAGGCAATCGCGCGTCAAAAGGGTTAAGTTTTGTTGGTAAACAGACCTTGAGTACGAAAGCCAACACGGGAAACCAGTCTCACACTCCGCGATACGTTCCGCAACAGTCGCAAAAGATCGTGACTCGTTCGCCAACTCCGTCACCTCACGTAGAACGGTACACATCGCATTTCGCCGGGAGACGTAGTACTCAAAGCCCCTTGTAAGACACGCACGAGACGCGATGTCAAAAACACTCACACGAGAATCATAAAATGAGACACAACCAACGAACTCACATTCACAATGTTCGCATAACAAATGATGACGGTTCAACGTATTTGCCAACCAGGTTACAAAAAGCTCGGGTGTTTCAAAAGCAGGGTTTAACGGTTTACAGGATTCAACAACAGACAACTCGTCAGCGGACCTGCAAGACGTGAGTAACGAAAAAAATAAGACGACTCTCAGGGATACTCACATTGCGAAACCCCAAAAAGGCGCCACGAATAATTCTCGCGTTTCAAAGCAGCAACAACCTTTGCAAGTAGTTTACAACAGCGGACAGAAGGTTTGTAACGAAAGCGACACTCGCAGGACGCGGACGAAATCGTAAGGGGGGCGAGAGAATGAGGTCGAGAGGAGCTCAAAACAACAAAAGCAAATAAGTTCTTTTTTTAGTTAAAAGTTCCCGCACTTCGCTCTGCTTGGTGCCTGGACATTTGCTGCAATTACCAACCCTCCTCCACTTCGTGGGAGTCGGGGAAAACCTGAGACTCCTGATGTGACGTCGGACGAGAGTCGTGAGTTTGAGACCTCCGAATCATTCATTCACAATACTAGTAATAGGATCAAGAGATACCGCCCCTACTTTTTACACCACAAGTTCAAGTTGAAATGAGTCTCTGGGTCGCTGGATTTCTTACTTGAAATGCCACTGTCACAGGAATGAGTCGGATATTTCTGACTCGGAGGTTTTCAACGAGGCCGCTCGACGACCGCCTTGCCACCCTATGAGTGCTTGTGTCGGCCTTGCCATGAGGTCCAGTGGCCGCTCACTCTAATCATAACAACAAAGAGTCATACTTACGGAAACTCGGAGAGATTCAATTTAGTCACCGATGTACGACTTCACGTCGAGAGGAACCTGGCTCCCTATAGATTATTCTCGCAACGCGTGGCCTGGGAAAGAAGCCTCTCCTTTTCCCGAGTCGATGGGCAAGTACAACCCGACAGAGACCGAGACTAATCTCAGTTAGCGGCCCCGACGCGGCCCCTTCAAGTTGCGAAGATCTGGTATACCAAAGAAGCGGGGGCCAGTCGACTCGACGAGCGCACTTCAACCCGTTAAGAACGACAACCGACGCCAGGCTAAGTATGCAACACGTACGTCACACTGGATCTTTAAGTACGAATTTACTGAGTCACCCCGGACCCACTCACCGGGCCCGAACGATTTCGGGGACTTTGAATGACTCACTGCAGAAAGTTGACTGCCATATTCCTCAGACGACGCGGCATCGTGACTCGGCGACTACGTAAATCATCCGATGGCCCCGTTCAACGTCGAAAGCGAATTTCGGTTGAGAAAATGATCACCGACTTCCGCAGTTTACAGTATATAAACCGTTTCTTCCTAGTCTTCGTTCATACCTCACTCAGGTTCTCGGCAGCAACCAATCCTCCTGCTTGTAGCCATCATTTCTAAACCATGGGGGTATTCCCTGCAAACATTCCCGAATCATTCAACAAGATCCTACAACATGTCCATTCTCTTTCTCTATTCAACGCTATTTTTGCTTGCACTGCGCTCTGGGCATTCGTCAAGTTGATCCGCATGTCGCGCCAGCAGCTTCGCACTACCAGACTCAGGGGTCCCGAGAGTTCCAGCTTCGTATACGGTGTCGGAAAGTTGACTTTTGGCGTTGACGACCCAGGCTCTGTATATGAATCGTGGGCCCAGGAGTACGGAGCAGTGTATGAAGTACCTTCCACCTTGGGGAGCCGTAGGATCGTCCTGTGCGATCCAAAGGCTATCGCCCACTTTCACGCCAAGGCTACTTGGACATATGTTCATACCCCCGTGATGAAGGTGGCTCTTGAACAAGCGGTAGGTCAAGGCTTGAAAATCATGTTCTTCCGCAGACAAGTTCTGATGTTTGATGCCATCTTCATCATAATAGTTCGGCCGCGGTCTCTTGTGGGCTGAGGGAGAAAGTCACAAAAGGTATGAACTCAATCCGCTGTGACGAAGAGGACCTGAATTGTTTTGTTAGGCAACGCAAGTCGTTGACTCCTGCCTTTGGTGTTCCAGCGATTCGTAAGTTGACACCGATATACTATGACTCGGCGCACAAGGTACTGCCCTACTCTCTTCCGCTGTATCGGCATCGATCTCATGTACCGCTACATCACATTAGGCTAAAGCCGCCTGGAATGCCCTCATCGAGTCGAACAGTGAAGATAGCGCTGTCATCGAAGTACAAAACTGGTGAGCAGCCCATCTGCAGACTGTAATTAACCAACACATTTTGCTGACATTTGTCAAGGATGAATTACATCTCGTAAGCTTCGCGTTTTTCCATTTTTTCTATAGTTAAGCGTGTTGTGACAGCCTCGATACTATCGGTCTTGCCGGTTTCTCGCACGACTTTGGAGCTCTCGATGGGAAACATGCCCCTATCACCCAGATCTTCGACAGCTTTAGCTCATCCACCGCTTCAGCATTGAACGTTGGCTTTAACCTTTTGGCAGAGGCGTTCCCATTTCTTGTGAGGATTCAGATCCCCACGCGGGGCTCAAGGATGGTCACGAAGTTGAACGATGTGATGGAGGATATTCTGAATGTTTTGTTGGCTAGGACAAAGAAGGACTTGGATATGGATTCGGTCGGCGACAAAGAGAAGTCTGTTATCGGATTGCTGAGTATGTTCTCCGTTTCTGGAACAGGACGAGTCATTCACATGTGCAAAATAGTCAAAGGGGAGGGCGCTGACTCAGAGTTCCACTTGTCAAAGGAAGAAATACTCGCGCAGGTGAGCTAAATGTGGATGAGGATTGGTGTTTTCTCACATTTCATCATAGATGAAAGTTCTGCTTCTCGCAGGTTACGAGACTACCTCCAGTGAGTTCCTGTCCTACTTCCACAGATTGCTCATGACTCATGTCCACACTAGTTAGCATGACGGTAATACCATTCACGCAATTCAAATGCCAACGCTGACACCTCCGATTCCCAGTGGGCTCTGATTGAGCTGTCACGCAACACCGACGTCCAGACCAAGCTACGAAATGAACTCCTGGCGCATAGTTCTGATCCGACGTACGACCAACTTTCCAACGGGCTTCCCTACCTGGACGCTGTCGTCCACGAAATTCTCCGCATTCACCCCCCGGTCCATGAGACTATTCGTGTAGTGCGTCTATCGTCATACATATATTTCGACCTTCACTCTGACATTGCATGGAATGTTTTGTAGGCTGGGGAAGACGACATCATCCCTCTCGTTGAGCCCGCTCGCACGCGTTCTGGCCAGTCGGTCGAGAATCTGTCTGTCGCCAAAGGAACTGCTGTCGTCGTTCCAATAGCGGCCATCAATATGTTAACTTCAAATTGGGGCGAGGACGCCAAGGTATTCAAACCCGACCGATGGCTCGAGGACGAGCGCGGTCACAACGGGATCCCGACCAAGGCCAGAAAGATCCTCGGACACCGTCATCTCCTCACGTTCGTGGACGGTCCGAGAACGTGCCTCGGGAAAACGTTTGCAGTCACCGAGTTGAAGGTAGGCCACTGTTTGTTTCCGTCGTTGAGTTCGGGCTCTGATCTCCGTGCAGGCCGTGCTATCCGTGCTCGTCAAAAATTTTGTGTTCGAGTTTCCCGATGGGCCGGATACGAAGATTGAGATGGGCAGAGGGTTCCTCCCGAGGCCGCGCGTCGCTGGTGAGGAAGCATGCCGGGTGCCTCTTCGCGTGAGGCCGTACGTTGGATGAAGGTCTAAGACTGTTCGTCGTTTGTTTCTCAAATCTCTGCATACACATACACATGTTGTCTCGCTTTTGTTTTCGTTGTTGCTTATCGATATTGTCCGAATTTCAGACGTGATATCTTATTACTGTTCTCGCTTTGTGCAGATATGTATGACTCGGACTGGCCGCTCGAAACACCGAATACGTATGTAATGGCATCCTGACGGCAGTGCCTTTAGGCTCCTCGCCAGCCACCTCGGTCTCGGTAAAGTACCTGTGACCATCCCGAACCTCACCGGCACCCCTGCCATCGTCCAAGCTCAAACACATTGAAGTATCTCACGGGGACCGCAAGAACGATCTGGAGGGGGGTCAACCCGGTCCGCCGGGCTGCAGACACGAGATTGGAGTCTGATCTCGGACACAGACTGCGGAAAGCATGGCGGCGCAGGGAGGGCGCAAGGCGCAGCACCACGGCACATAGCACGCCAGTACGCAAGCCCGGGGTGACGCAAGATGTAGCTTGAACTCGGCAATTGCAAACCCCTTTTCTCGGGCCGTCGATAATTGAACGTCAGGTGGCGATGCTCCCGCAGGAATCCCGTTTGATCTGATCCAGCGATTGGGGATCGAATGTCTTCACTGAAGCGCCATCGAACGATTCGTTGATGTAATGTGGAAACAGACAGGTGGGTTCCCTTTGCGACCGAACGGTACGTGTTTGGTCAGCGGGATCACGTCGCATTATCGCCTGCTAGCGGACCGCAAATATCCTGGACGTATGTAGGAACTGTCTTATCGTTTGTCTGAGTGGGGCTACGTTGCAAATTTTGCAACACTAGATGATGCGTACGTTACCAAGATTTGCCAAGGACTCCAAAAGGTCATGCCACTCTCCTCACGAGTAAAGGTACCCGGGAGCCCTTTTCACCCAATATCTTCGGACGTGGCAAGATTCCGCCAGCAATGCCCAGCTTCGTAAGTTGGGGCCCATCGCGAAATCCGAACTCGAAGTTGCGAATGAGGGTAGAAAGAACAGCCTATCGATTTCAATTCGCACGATCTTACCGACGATAAAACGATAAAACGTACCTTGAGTTCAGCAACAGCAAACCCTTTCCCCAGGCATGTCCTGGGCCCATCGGCAAACGTCAACAAGTGCTTGTGTCCATGTATTTCTTTTGCCTGCTGTGGAATGCTATCTTCTTGAATCCAACGGGATGGTTTGAATTCTTTGGCATCAGGTCCCCACACTGCCTTGGAACGGTTGATGCATGCGATCGGAACCGTGACGACTGTACCACTGGGAACCGACAGGTGAGTGATCAGGGTTGGCGAGAATGGCGGAATGATAGGGTTGCCCAGAGGAATCACATCGTCCTCTGTGGCCTGCTCGTTGGAATAGGGTGAGGTTGTGGCCTGGGACAGAGCATGAAAAACATACTATACGTGACGTCTCTCCTAGCAAGGGATGTAATCGCAATGTCTCATGCACGACTGCATCGAGGTACGGAAGTCCGTTTGTTCATTGCTCCCACGTCGGGTCTCGGTCAATCTCAGAAAGCTCTGTGCGTAATTTGTTCTGAGCATCCGGGTCTCTGCATAGTTCGACGAGTGCCCACTATAAGCAAAGTACTTGAATTGAACGATGAAATCTTGAAAAGGATCGTTGTATGCGTACGGTCAGGCTGACTGAAAGAACATTAAGTAAAGAAAAAACAGACGAGAAAAGGTTGGCGCTTACTTGATGTTGTGTCGTAGCCAGCAAAAAGGAGGACTTTCATCTGCACCACACATGATTGGCTTCCTTTCTTCAGTGTACATTCGACGCTTACCTGCGCAAGAACCTCCTCTGGTGACAAATAAAGTCCCGAATCGGTGCTCTCCGCCTTAACTGATACACTGCGTTATAGGAATCACAAAGCCGTCCCAGAACTCACTCACTGAAGAGACCGATAATGGATTTGTCCTGTTCTTCCTCCTCTATACCCTCTTCCCTTTCCTTTTTTGTTTTCGCAAATAGCTGAGCAGAAATTGCATCCATACTATCATTTAACATCTGTGACAGCCTCGTTCGAGGATTCGGCAGTTTCAAGATCGCGGGGAACAGATGTGCAAGAAGGAAGAGATAGTTGAAAATGGGGGAAGGTTGGGTATTGCTCATCTGTTCGAAAGCGTCGGAAACGACTGATCTTTCGCCTTTGAGAGAACCAAAGTCGTGTGAGAACCCGGTAATGCCAATCGTGTCGAGACTTCAGTTGGTTTTAGACCCCAAACCTCTGGATATCGATGGTGGACGCACGATATATGGTTCATCCTTGTCATGTGTACGTTATTGGATCGAGTTTGCGTCAAAAACGATCCCGAAATTCCACGTACCATTCCTGAACTTCAATGGTTGCACCACCAGGACTGTCTTGGACAAGTTCATCCCAAACTGCTTTTGTCTGTATTTAAAATCATTCATTATCAACATCGGTATCGACAGATGTGACAAGCTTACCTTGTACGCAGAGTCATAGAAGACCGGCAATAGTTTCCGGATTGCTGCAACACTAAATGCAGGGGTCAAGGATTTTCGCAGACTACAGGCGGTCAACAAGTATACAGATTACGAACACAGACCGCGCATACAGACCGTTTGTGTACATCCCCATGTGTTGTCAATAGACTATTTCTACCGACCTACAGCAGAATACTCGAAATTCAGGAAATAATACTGTGCAGGTTTGCGGAAAACATACCACTATGCTGGTGACAAACCTTCCCAGTGGCGTCAGTATGTATGTTGTAGTCTCCTTTGCATAAAAGTGAGCGATAGCTTTCGGATCGCACAACACTATGCGCGCAGTTCCCAGGACTGATGGAACTTGGTATACGGGTCCATACTCCTCGGCCCAAGCTTCATACATTTCTGGGCTATCAGGGGTCGTGGAGAACTCGGGAAAGCCCAATACAAGATTCTTGGATGGCGGCCCATTGAGACGTGTGGTTCTGGCGCGACGATACGCAGTACGAGCGAGACGGACAAGCGTCCAGGTGAAGAAAGAGACTGCGACAACGTCCAAAACACGGAAAGAGACACCAATCTTCACGTTCGGGAGCATCAGAACTTTGAAGGTTGCTGTTGCTGTTGAAACACAGAAATTCAGAACGTACGGTGCTTGGCTCAAACCGAGTCCGATCGAGCTTAATCAGGCTGGTCGCGGGCGAGTGCTCAAGTGCTCAAAATAGCATCAGTATAGATTGTTGGAGAAATTTCCGTGCTGCAAATAAGCCGCCTCTGTCAATGTCCGTCTTGAACGGAAATGGAGCGGGAGGCTCTGCTACGTTGAACAGGAACTGATTGCGGGCGTCTAGATGGATAAACAACGATACGAATATCGATAAGATCGCGATAAACGGGAAGGTGGAAGGAAAGGAAAGGTGAACGTGACGTAGATGAATACGTATTACGTTTAGACGGAGTGCTCCAACCCAGTCGCAGGGCGGTCGCTGTTGGAATCGACGGGAACGATGTAAACAGTTCGGAACGGCTTGTATTAGTCACTTCAGTGGAGTCAGATGATTTTAGTCCAGAACAGCGAGCATGGCACCAAGACTGAACAAACGCCAACAGCGAGAGCAAGAAGAACTCGTCGCCCTTGCCAGCAGCAAACCTTCACACGCATCTCCTAGCACCGATCAGCACGATCTCAGTGAGGAAGAGGTGGTCGCACCTTCAAAGACCGGGTTTTCAGCGGTAAGCCTCTCTCAGAAGACTGACAAGTAGAGATCGTGACCATGAAACCCAGCTTTTCACTCCAGAGGACGAGCCCGCCGCTGCAGAGAGCGAGGACGAAGACGTCACGAAGCCTACCAAGTCTCGGAAGGTATGAACAACCGAGTTGTCCGTATGACTATTCTTATCACTCTGGTTCGAAGGTAAAGAAAAGAAAGAAGAAGGCAGCGACTCCAGCCCAGGAGGAAGAGGGTCCGCAACAAACCACCTCACCACAGTCCAAGTCTGTTTCGAAAAAGGCCAAAGGCAAAGACAAGAAAAAAGACGAGAAAGACGACTTGGACAAGGCCCTCGCGGAACTTTCAATCAAGTACGCTACATCGGTCTTGCTCTACTTCGTTGGTCTCATCATAGAACTCATCAGATATCCCGACCTCCAACAAATTGCACCCGGAACGTCTTCTGACACACGGGAAACGAAACTTTCCGCTCTTTTTTCTGTTTCTGTTTCTCACTTGGATGCAGAGTCAGAACTCAAGAGATTCTTTGGCTCCAAGGCTGTTTCAGCTGCCCAGGCTACCACATCTTCGTCTTCCCCTGGCAAAAGACGTCGCGGGGTGCAACCACAGGCACAGCGCTCTCAACTAACACGCCCAGATTCGTCGTGGGGTTTGACTAAACAACGGGAGGGCCTATCGTCACGGCCTCTCACAGATGAGGAGTCAGCCAGGAAGGTAAACAAGGGTCCCGCTGGCCCTGGGAAGTGGTGGACAGTGGAGTACAGCAAGCGCTACAAGGGTGTCACAAAGACATTCATGCAAGCTGTCATGACTGGTGGTAGGTGCATATATGCGCTACGGCCGATTGTTTCTCACAATACCTGTAGACCCGGAGACACTATGGCGTGTCTTGCAGAAAATGCCTTGGCACGGAGATACTCTCCTCCAACTCGCAGAGGTCAATCGACATCGTGAAGGTTCGTTCGAGCACGTACCTTTGTGTCCGTTCGCTCAAGTGTTGAATTCTTTAGAGTACGGTCAGGCAGTGGACTACGTATCACGAGCCCTTTATGCCTATGAGCGTGCCTTTCTCGGCGCGTTCAGTTTCACGAGCGGAAATAATAGACTCGACTTTGATCGAGTGGAGAATAGACCGTTCTTTCTTGCCATCCACCGACAAGTCATGTGAGCCAACTTCTAGGTTCCATTTTGGACGAACGCTCACGCTATGTTTAGAGACCTCCAACGTCGTGGTTGTCCGCGGACGGCATTTGAACACGCACGGTTACTCATCTCCCTCGAACCCTTGTCGGATCCTCACGGTGTCTTCTTGCACCTAGACTACTTATGTGTCAAGGCAGGCCTAGGTGATTGGTTATTGGATGTGTGGACTGTTTATAGAAACACCCCTTTCGAGGCTTCGGACGAATATATGGACCCGAGCGTCTTACCTGGCTGGTCATATGCCAGGGCTTTGATTCTGAGAGCCAAGGAAAAACAGAAGAAGGATCTTGGGGAGGTACCCATTATTGTTCTGTTAGCCTCTGTTTTTTTAGTTCTGATTGTGTTCCCATTAGGATTTCGAAGAGGAGAGCACGGAAGCACTTCGACAAGCAATCCTCGATTTTCCCTCCGTAGTCCCACTCCTGGCCGACAAATCTGAAATTTCTCTTTCTGCAGAGGTGAGAGGCCACAAAGCGTTCCGAATCCATACGGATAGAATGTAGGTCCAGACATTTCAAGCTTGTTGCAGTCTGACCATGCTCTAGTGGTCTGTCCCCGGAAGAAAGCATTCTCCATCTTCTCTCTCATCTCTATGCACAACGTTCCGCTCCACTGTGGAAGTCTTCTGGTTTCGCTTCATGGCTCTCGAGCACATCAAACTCCATTCTGTCAGTGCTTTCCACCCAACGTAAACGTCCGATCCGCGATCGGTTCCTCCGCACCTTCTCCTCCCTTGACTTGCGCCAGTCGATCTACCGCCACGTTTTCGTCCTCGAACAAACCCACGCTCAACCCCAGAACCGTGCGCTGACCGCCTTCATCCCACCCGATATTACTCAAGGAAGGCATCTCGCATGCGACCCTCTCCCTCCACACTCTGCGCTATCGACGTACGACGCCGCTTTCTTCGCAGGCTCCGAAGACCCCTTTGCTCTCGGCACCGCCCGTCCGCGGAGGCGCACACAAACCGAAGAGAGGCATCTCGCTCGACTGATTCCCGACCCTGCCACCCGCGCGCAGATCGTCGCCTTCTTTGATCGAAACCCATGGCTCGCTGAACAGGCGCCGGGCGGGGTGGTCGAGTTCGTACAGAGGATAGTGGAGATGCCGGACGATGAGTTGCAAGAGATAATGTTGGGCGCCGAGATGATGCGCGAGGAGGGTGAGGGTGCTGTGGGGGTGCCTCGGCCGGGGTTGGCGGATCGGGGGGCGATGCCGGGAGAGTTTCTGGATGAAGATGTGGAGGTGTTCTTCGAGGCGGAGGATGGTGGTATGGATGACATGCCGCATGGTCTGCCTGGCGGCCACCAAGATGACAGAGTGGACATGGTGGAGAACGAAGGAGAGGAAGACGAAGAGGAGGAGGAGGAGGAGGAGGAGGAAGACGAAGACGTCGCTGTGAGCAGTAGCTCAATCTTGTCGTGTCTTGGAGTTCTGTTCTGATTTCAGTTTCTTCTTCAGCCAATGCCTATTCGTGTAGTGCGCAACCTCATCAACCGACTCTGGGGTGGTCGTGCCCCGGCCCAGCAGGACTCGTCCGACGACGACGAATGAAATCCAGTGTGCTAGGTTTGTAGGCTGCATACGAGGACCATATTGGTTTCTCGGAAGCCGCACTTTTCGCTCGATATACAAATGTTCAGACCAATACGAAGTTAATTTTCGAGTCCTTTTCAGCGCTAAGGGAAAGCTTGAGGGCATGTACCACATACAAGCCGGTCCTACGAATCCAATCGTTCGCGTACAATGAGTACATTCTCGGTAAACAAGCGCCGGACCCAGTCGATCAGGCAGTAACGTGGAGCGCACGCACGACCTCCCTCCTCGCCCATTCCCCAACCTGACTCCCCTCCTCCCCGACGAGCGCTCTCCACGCGAGCAACCTGCGCGTCAGCACCGCCCACACAGGCGTCGCGTTGTCTAGAGTCATCCCAGCCCTCCAGAGCGCCTCCACGATCTCGCCCCATGTCCGGAGCGGGTCTGCCGTCGCCGGTACGTCGTGCAGTCCCTGTGCGCGGTGAGGAGGGAGTGCGAGCGGAGGAGGCGCCCCCAGCTCGTTTCGCTCAACCGCATGCTCAAGCCGACGGAGGTGGGTTCCAGGTTCGAAGGATTGCAGGTACTCCATGGCGGGCGCGAGGACGTTGCGGAGGGACCGACTGGGTACGCCTGGGATGAGACTGAGCCGTAAGATGACCGTAGCAGCCTGACGTAGGATCGCCATCTCCTTGTCTGCCAAAACGTTGCGTGAGCGTCGGATCGAACGCTGAGACGGGAGGCGACGGGATCGGAACTATACCTTTTGTCCGCAGAAGGGAAGACAAGCATCGACAAATGGTCGAGCACCATTGGTCTCCGGTCCCGCGGCTGAATTTGGCGGTGTCGGCCACTACGAGGACGTTTTCCAAGATCCGAAGCCACGCCATCGATTCCTTCGTGGGGATATCCCCTACCTGCATCTCGATCCATGACAACAAGGATGACTTGAGTACCAAGGAAGTGCACGCTTGCGGGTTACACGTCAGGTTTGCTAATATCTAAAGAGCGCTGTCAGTCTAACGACGTCTGCTCATAAACACCAACGACGGACCTCCAAGATGCCACCGCGCACGGCGGTCTCGCTTTTCGAATTTTGGAAAAGACTGGCTACCAAATCCCAAGTGTGTCGCCGTCTCAGGACCTTCCAATCGTCGGTACTCGCCATACCGTCCCCCAACATTCTCAATATCCACCCTCGTTCCTTCTTCCAGTCGTCCGAGCTGCTATAGAGCATGCCAAATAACATCGGTACGTCAGACACGTCGAGTTCTGGGCGTTGGAGCAGGAAACGCGCGGTTCGCGGGTAGATGAAATTAGATGGATAAAAGATGTCGCGGAGGGCGTGGAGCAAGATGAGTGTTGTAAACGTCGGAAGCCGGCGAGGTGGCTCGTTCGGGTTTGCAGGGGGATGGATCACGTTCTTGAGCAAACGGAATACGTATAGGACTTGAGGCGCTTCGTGCATGTCAGATTTCTAGTCAAGTCCAAATGAATTTACAGGCCATCGCTCGGAGTGATCTTTCCCGAAACTCACCTGAAGGCTTTCTGAAAGACTTGCGATCTGACAGAGAGCCGTCTCGCGTATGCTCGGGTCTTTCGAGGAGAGACATCGGATGAGCAAGCTGATGATATTGGTCCGGAAGACCTTGACCCAGCCTAAAGGCGTCGTGGGAGGACACTCGACGAGCATCTGCGCAGACAACACGATCGCGATCAGCGGATCGTACATCGAATCATCCACGGGCCCATCCTTTGCACCTCTCTCTTCCCCGAACGTCCTCCACAAAGGGAACGCAAGACACGTTCGAAGCATATAGACAGAGTCGAAGCTCTCGACGACTTCGAGCGCGTTGGACACTACTGCGTCTGAGGATGGGGACCATCTAGAAAAGAAAGCAGACAGAGATGTGCGCTTTTCCGCCTCGAATAGCCGCATTATGGACAGCAGCCGCCTATCGGCTGATGACATCGTCCCTCCGTAGACCTGAAACAGAGGTTCAATGTGGGAAGGCTGACATGTGTTCCCAGGATGGAGTCGGAAAAGTGTCTCCAGTAGACGCGTAACTTGGTTCCTTTGGGAAGGGTTGCCACGCTTTCCGCAGACCGTGACAAATTTTTGATGTTGAAGAATATTTTGCAGGAGTCGGTTGACGATGACAGGCTGTGGGGGGCGGCCAACGAAAGAATGAGAAAGTGCAATCTAATAGAAGAGGTATACTGGTTCACCTTCAGCAGTGTTTTGTTCGTTAGAACCACAGCGAGGTCAAGCATGCCAGCGTCCGAGAGATGTTGTTGAACCAAGATGGTTAGTAAAGGCTCCACTAAATGAGATTTGAGCGTTTTCTGTCGTGATGAAACATGTTCTGTTGTAATCAATTAATAGAGGTAAACGAGAGAGTCAATCACCCACTGAGATTGTCCAGGAGTTTGTCAGAGTACCCCGAGTCTGCGGCGTCGCCAGAAAGACGTCGAAGAGCCCATTGCAAGGCACGATCTACGATACTCATCGTGAGATCATCACAACCGGAGACTCCGAAGAGCCTGCGGGCGAGAAACATCGTTTCGAACACCATGTCCATGATAGGGGTGCCCTCCAGGTGCTCGTGCAACACACCCACGAGTCGGGCTCTTCTATGGCCTGAAAGCTCCAGGATCCTGTGTATGCACTCGAGATGCCGAATAGGGCTAAAGCCCTGCCGCCGTTCCATCACAAAGAGTCGATTCAGTAGGCCGATGAGGACATCATCGTTTATCTGCGAGAAGTCCCCACCTGTCAATGCAGTGCACTCGAGAAAGGCGGCGAGGACCGAGGCGAACGTATGGACATTCAATCGGGTCCATCGTTTGCTATTAAGCCACGCTGCGCAAAGTTGCGCAGCGGCCGGGTTCGAATACATTAGCGCAACGATGGTGCTCGCTGTGGAGTCAGTCCATGATTCCTTTTCGAAGAGTTGAGAAAGTAAGTTGAGTGGAAGGGATCCAAGGTCGCTCGCGCGGCGTGATATAGTTCTTGAAAGAATGGAAGAAAGAGGCTCTCCTTCCTCGAAAGTAATTTGGCCGTCAAACCCTGAAGGGAGCTGAGACACGAGGGTCGTTGATAGCATGACCTCGAGCAGCATAGAGTCGGGGAGCACAGCCTTCAATTCCAAGAGCTTCGCCGCTGAGAGTTTAGTAGCGGATCCCCGCGGGATCCTAAATTGAAGAGCACCCAAAATGTCCTCTAGCATGTCGCAAGCCTCTGCAGTGGGACTGGAGTTGGCTTGGATAAGATTCACTGCAGTAATCAATTCTTCGGTATCCATGAACTTGACCCAAGGCAGTGCACGCCTCAGCTTGTGGAGACAACGTTAGACTCCTTTTACAAGCTCCAAGGGAAAGCACGCCACTTACATTGTCGTACCGACCCGATGAAAGCGACGCTAGGATAGTTTTCACCCACTGTGAGCCAATAGACGACAGGAGTGTCTGGTCCTGAGCATCGGCAGGGTCGAACGATGTTCTAACAAAATTCCGGATTGCTGCGAAGCAAAGTTATATAGAAAAAAAAAGTAGACTAACGCACGACCATACCTTCATGGACTTCTGTTGCAAGATCTTGCGATACACAAAGACCGTGGATGATATCACCCTGAACAACAACCGCCTTTAGTGTCCGTAAGTCTTTCTCACTCAAGTTGCCCCTCGCCCTCGCCAGCACATCAGACAAGAGTGAAAGCAGCGCTGCAATGAGGTCGTGACGACCTGCTGAGACAGCAATGCCATGGGTGATAAGATGAATCGCGTTCTCGATGTGAATGATGGACGTTGGTAGAACATTCAAAAGCATGCTGCGCGCTTGCTCGTCCTGGAGCTGCAGCAGAGTGCAGTGGAAGTATACCCAGCCAAACGCGTCGTCGACAGGAGGACTATTCAGTGACAATGATCAGTCGATCAGGAAAACGCATCAATGCATCCCTTACCAGTCTGCCACAAGTTTCAGAATACCTGAATCCCATAGATGACTACCAGAAGGGTGGAGGTAACTGATTAGAGTCCAGAGGGCAGTTTTGTTTAATCGATGAACGACCGCGGCGAGACGAGAGATATCCGCGGGAGATGGATGGACATCTACTAAACGAAGCCAGTCCATCAATTCATACGCATTGGTTACGCAAGCACTCTCCGATGGAGCTAGATAGGCAACCAAGTAGGTGGCGACGATGAGTTACGACAAAACCGTTTTGCATAATTGAGGTTTGGGACTCACGAATGGGGATCTGCTCAATGCTGTCAAGGAAGGTCGCAACCGTTTGGTCGTCTGGACCCCGGGTCGCGTTACGGCAGACATCGTCTTGGAAGTGACGAAGGCAAGCTCTCGCAATGGACAGCTCCCGTCTCACGCCGAAACATATGCTCGGATGATCGGGGAATGGGTGGCCAGCGACGCTTCCATCTAACTGATCGAGTATCGCAAGGAGGTTGCAATATTGCGGATCGACTTGCTTGGATGCAAGCATCCCCAGCAGCCGCCGAACAAATGTGAAAACAGCCAGCGTATCTGACGGTGTCATCAAGTTTCCACCTGCTTTGGCGAGGACCTGCTCGACTACGGTCATGAGCAAGGGGCTAGCGAACAACTCTCCTTGGTGGATAGCGACCGTGGAAGTGGATGGTTGTGCAAGAGCAGACATAGCGTCCATGTAACGGTACGGAGTCTTGAGACATCGTTGAGCACAATCATCCAGGAAAGTTGCGACAGCGTCGACTTCATCCGCAAGCGGTGCACCATCAGGTGTTTCGGTGCCTTGTCCTCTGCGTATGTGGGATGGTAGAGCAGAGAGCCACATCTCCACCTCGTTCGGGTCCAATTGGAATAGCACACTCTCGGAAAGGATGTGTCGTAAAAGCTCCTTCAATGTTGTACGGAGGGCGCGTACGCGACCAATGCAGAACGTTCTCAGGAGAACATACAGATATGTATGAGATGAGGAAGCTGCGGTGCAGAACGATCATCCCAGACGATGACACTATAGGATGATCGCACTTACCAACCTTGCTAGCCCACGCGAACTGGTCACTCCCACTGAGCAAGCGGAGGACGTGTAAATGTTTTACACTGTGTAGTGCTGTGGAGGCTTCATTTTGTTGAGTTTCTTGTTCCGTTGAGCTGTTTTCAGGCTCGCCAGAAAGCGAGGCTAAAGAACCCTCGACCAAGTTCAGAATCAACTTTCCGACTTCGAACCTAGCTTCAGCAACAACATCCGGCAAGCATTCCTGGTAGAGCCAAAGAAGTCTCTGAGCGCTCTCACTCAACAAAGTCTGCTTGGTCGTGTTTGAAGAAGCTAGGGACTGCTGAGAAAAGGCGACGGCGACTTGAAACTCCGGTACACGTCGCCTTGCTTCCTTCTCAACTTCTCTTCGCTGGCGACTCCATTGGCCTTCTTCGTCATCTTCTTCAAGCGCAATCTCCACCATCCTAAACACGCGGACTATCTCCGAAAGCTTTCGCAGGCATTTACACAGTACGAGGGCAGTACAATGCTGAACGATCGGGGTCGAAGTAGCTTGCAATCCCTTTGTGAACAGCGCCTTCGTGCTCACCGCCGGAAGTAAGTTTGCCATGATGATAGATATCGGCGGAGGGGTGGGGTTATAAAGTTCGCTGCTACTCGATAAGAGAAAGGAAGATACAGGAATCGCCTGAGAAAGGATTTGCCCCGCAAAAGAGATGTTGGCGATCCACTTTGAAGAAAGTCGTGGTTCGAGAGTGAGCGAAGCTGCAGACCAATACCTGATATGAGTTGTCAGTTACTCGAGGCTGTCTCTAGGGTAATAGTGCATGCACCCTGCGACAAGCTCTGGACACGCTGCGGTTATCTTGAGCGCCAGCTCTTGCTGCCGAGGATCCTCGTTCACTTTCAACGTTCGTAATATGTTGGCCAGGATTTTGTTGTATATCTTGCCCGCATATGCGCCCTTTTGTCGAGTATTCCCAACGTCTTCTCGGTCAACACCGTCTTCGTCAACCTCGCGCGGGTACCATCCGCGATCTCTAAAGCAAATGCCTTGTCCAGGATGTGTGCATATAGCCAACAGGAAGTGATGGACGATATTTGCTGGGACTTGTACTCCTTCTGGCCGCTCGGCAGCGGCGCGGTCATACAATTTCAGCAGCTAAGGTATTTTCAGGATAGGCGATTGATACTGCACAAATGGAGGGCTCACGTGCGAAATTGTCACTTCGTTGAACAGACCCAACTTCATAGTCCGTTTGATTTTTGGATCGGACCAAACGCCCTCCCAACAGACCTGAAGGACTCTCTGTATAACGCTATAATTATCCTGGACCAAGCCTTTGAATATGCTCATGAAAACCATGCGACGTTGCTCCAGGAATGCTGCCTTGATGGACGGCGCCGTGCTTTGATCAACCATAGACAATACAAGTAAGACGTAATAAGTACGGATGTCTGCTCTGTCCCGTTGAGCTCGGGTCAATTTGGCGACACGAGTGGGGCTCACCAGGTCGGACGAGGATGTCGTCTCCTTCGCTCTCTTTTCCCTTCCTACGCATGTGAAGCAGTTTTTGCAGGCTCTATACTATATTCAGCTACTGATTGAGAGAAGAAGAAAAAGCAGAAGAGCGTACCTTGTTCTCCCAGGGAAAAGTCTCCAAGACCGACTTCCGCTCTCGTCCACTCCCGAAAGTCGAGATCGTGTAGAATAGCTTGAGAGCAAAGAGAATTTGCTCTTTGTGACTCCCACTGATGTAAGAGTTCAATTTTCGCAACCATTGCGGGGAAAGGATTGTTTTGATGATGGAAACACCGTATGTGTGATCCGGGAGGTGGTACGAGAACAGCGAGAGCAAGGAAGAAAACAACGACATCACAAAGGCTTGAGTTGACATCTGAAGGGCGATTAGTTCACAGAAGTCGCGTGAAAATAGATACGGACGTCGTTCACTGTTCCCCAAATATTGAAGAGGTCTTGAGCGGCTGGTGAACTCTCCATCCAGAGTTTAGCCAAAGTGAGACGTTCATCATGCGGGGCTAATGTCTCGTCTTGTTTTAGGGATAGCTTGGATCGCAATGCAGAAATGGCTGCACGGGTGTTTGAGGGAACGAAATTTGACTATACACAAGACACGGACCTTGGAAGAGCAAATTTTGGTCTTGGCTAGTTCGGAGGGCTTTCTGTATGTCGTGTACGTTGGTGAACGTGAACTTGTCAGCAATATGAGACCCAAGTTTGGCCTTTTTGTTGGGCGGGCCATTCGGATGTGGAGGCATATCCAACCCAGATGCGGTTGTTTGGATCCAAAGCTTTTGCCAAACAACACTTCCCTCAATAATATCAGTTATTTGAAGTTCTAGACTCTAGAAGTGCCTTTCTATCCTAGTCTGCGGATACGGCCCCCGGGATATCGAGTACCCCCATACTTTCGAAGCTTAGGCACACGAAGAGACTCATAACAGGCGTTCAAACTTCATAGTGCGTGTGCGCACTGAATAACAGTGATTCTACCCACTCGGCCCGCAGGTAGGCACTGAGAGATCTTCGTTACTGCATGACTTGCACTCACCTTGATCGCTGATCACGGTGATCGTTTATGCCAGGTAACGTGCCAATCGTATCACACTGGTTCGTTACCTACGCTAGCTGCTTTATCTGCCAACAGGAAGCCACTGGAAGCTTCGAATAGAACTGGCAATTCATATCCCATCCGAAGAACCTCACGCAACGTAACTCATCGACATTCTCGAGCCACACCCACGTGTCCTTGAACAGGTTAGATCATGCTCCAAATCTCTACAGTCAATGGGTGCAGTTTTTGTGGCTTACAGGCCAGCTTGAAGGGTAGAACACGGGAGGTTACTGCGCTGCAGAGGTTGCTCTCCGCTTGAATACCTGTTAAACCAAAACTGACGGTCAACCTTCTTTGTCCAGGGCAAAATTTCACCCCCGGAGTCCAATCTTCAAACGACAAAGGTTGATTCGGACCCTCCGGGGTTTGCCTGCCGAGGGTACCTGACATCCATTGCACCTACCGATCTCGGTGGCATTACAAGATTCAACGGAGAAGTGGCACCCGACTTACGAGCCATTCATGCAATCACAAACTGATTTGGACAAGTTGGGCGTACAAGCCGAAGACAGTCGAAACGATTCAGACAATCTCGATTTGGAATCGCAGCGCTGACACGGTATGTCGGCCTTGGGTTGGTAATCCATTCAGTTTTTAAGGTTGAGCATTTGATATAGATATTCTTTCATCACGCACCAGGGTCTCTCGTACAAAATACGATTTGGCTGCTTCTCGCTCAGTGACCACAACCCTGTAATGCAGTCCCTTGAATAAAATAATTACCATTCAGTACTAGTTAAGGTTGATACAGACATTCTTTCAAATCACTCACCCGCAAGAACTGTTTCAGCTGCTTAGCCTGCTAGGGCCTCTCTCATACTAAACACAATTTGGCTGCTTCTCGCTCGGTGCCCTGTACTTAATGCAGTCTCCCTTGAATACAATGTATGCCTTAATCTACGTACGTATTCGGCCCATCAGCCATTCGGAATTTCAATCAATTTTCCCGAGGTAATTTTTTGTGGCGGAGCCCAATTTCTTCCCTTCCGCATGGTTCATAATTAAATGCCCCTCTCCATTCCCCGTCCTCGGTTCACCGCTCGCGCCCATCCATGAACAGTTTTTTTTTCGATCAATGTATTCATGGTATCATGCGGCAGTTAACGTTGATTAAGGCATACTCACAATTCCGGCTAATATCGCGAGTTAGTAGGAATGAAGATTTCAATGATACTACTAATCGACACGGTATCAGGGGTTTTTCTCAGGTGATAATCCCTGCGCCCGACGTTCGGAAGCTCGAAAAGCTACCGTCGAACAATACAAAGAAACATACTAGAATCCGCTACGCATCGCATAGCCATGGGGATATCTGGATAAGGTGATCGTGGCCAGATATGCGTCCGGAGTTCCCCACGCAGCGGACCCTAGTAGGCAACTAGTCCATCAAAATTGATCCATCACACGTGTCACTGGCGATCTCCTTCAACCCTTCGACTCCTTCCCGCGGTGAAGCGGCTGAAGATGCGCAGCTCGACGAAAACGCCAGAGGCAAGCAACCCCATATTCCCAAACGCGTCGCAAGTTTGGTCATTCCGAGAACCGTTTTTCCCCCTTTTTGGCTGGTTCGCTTCCACACTGTCAGATGTGATCATTGGCAAAAAATCATTTCGCCGCCGCATCTAGTTACGAAAACCATCTCATGACGTGATTCGGCAGTGAAAGCGATTCCGCTTCCGGGTTGTTTGGCAAGCTCATGGAAGCTGGAAAAAAGAGAGGACTTCCCCGAAAAACAGGTATGGGTTTCCAATAGTAAGCGTGATGCCCCAAATTTTAATCGGGGCCCGACAGAATTGAATCCGAGGCCCTCAGATTTGAGCTCGATCCAAAGCGGAAAACCAGCACCGTCCACGGAGGAGTGATCATCCCTGAAGTTACCATGAGCCACTACAAACGATGTACAGTACAGTGACTCGCCAAGTGCAGACATCGATACGATCGGTCTGTAATTCATTCCCATTCTGGTGGCCTTTGCCCATGAGGCAATCCCTGGCTATGTACATTGCCCCCCGTGACCCACACTCCATCAAGGTAACCCCAAGCTGTGGAGCGGGAAATGCCGTGCCACCAGGTGATTCGGCTTCACTCCGGTTTCAGCTCATCGACCCTTGGGTTTTCCATTCAATTGCTCTCGAGTGCTTATGGCCTATGCCGTCACGTTCCCAGATCGAGGTTGATTTCGTAGCACGTGCCCACCAGTTTTTCTTGATCAATCGAATCCAGTTAAACTCTCCTTGAACTTTTCAGTAACGTACTAGATGGGCCTTTTCAAATCTTAACCGAGTTACAGTATCTACGGGTACCTGTTGAAGGGGAAGCGGCGAGAAAAAAAAAAGGTAGGATTATTTTTCTAATGGTGACCGACCCCAGTTCTAGCCACGGAAACTGATATGATATGCTACAAGTGACCAAAAAAAATAGGCAGCGTAAACGCAAACGATGGACGGGGGACGGGGAGAAAACAAAAGAGCGGTCAAAACCAGGAAAACCAATCGCCTTCGAAGTACATCTTTATCCTCCATAACACTCCGTAGTCCGGTTCAAACGACTTGGGGACTCTTCAGGTCGCTACTTGACGCCGAGTATTGCTTCGCCGAGTCAGTCGGATCAAATCGAAGGAGGTTCACTTGCAAGCGCGTCGCTCACCTCGTCCCGGACGTATTCCTGAGTGGTATCGATCTTGATGGTGATATTGTTCGGCGGTCGCTGATGGTGCTCATGAGATTTCGTGACCTACGTGATGTCTCGGGAAACCTACGTTTGGTACCGTTCCGATCATGCTTTGGTTCGTTTTTTGTTGCACGCCCTGAAGGGAAAGCGACATCTCATCGCTACGAGACTCGCCTGCCCGAAGTGATTTGCGCGCGTTCAGCGTCGCAAGGAGGGAATTGCAGTATACTGTGGAACAGCACGTTGATAGAAATCATATGGAGTCGAAGAGCAACATACGTCGACCAAGGCAAAAGTAGAATGCGATATAGATGAAGGTACCCGGCCATGCAGCAATCTAACATATTAGGATCGTCAACAAGTGATATTTGGCACGTATGATGGGATAATACTCACGGATACTAGCGAAGCGACAGCACAAATACTTTACTCGCTTTCAGCAATGCGAACCTCGCTCTGTTTATAAACGTACCTCGTCAAAAGACCAGTATTGATACTGAAAACCATCTAGATCGCGCGCGTCTTTCACAGAACAACGACTCCATTGACATGCACACTTACCAACTTGTTGATCATCGTGTCGGATCTGTTTGGAATATTTAGAAGTCGACGAGTACGTATGCGAAGATATTCACCTCCGGAAGCCAGTTCGTGACCGTTGCAACAGTGTGCAAAGGAAGGCAGCGATGAGGACGTCACCTGCCGCGGCGACAGCATTGACTGACATGGAGAGAGCCTACACACATGCATCAGCTGGATATTGATGGAACTGACTGGGTTTGCCTCAGGACCTTGAGGCCGGAAAGTTGCGGGAAGGTTTGGAAGTGCAAACTAAGAGTTCGTGAGTAAAATGCCAACGATGCAACATTTGGAGTTAGAACATACGCCTGGACCGCGTAGGCTGCACGGAGATGCCAAGATCAATGAGGCTCTCTTTCAGAAGACGTACGGAACGCACCAAAAACCAAGACTGTAGGCATGATAGTTTCAGAGGGGAAGAGAAAGCTTGAGAGTAAGAACTCACTGAATTCGCCTGTGACTAATATCATCTTGGGGAAATAAGCCTAAGCAATTGCGTCGCATGTCCTGAGCTATACACCTACCACTGCGCCAGTAGCAATCCAGCTCTTATTGCTGACTGGGAAGAGACTCAGCACGAAGCCCAGCATAGGAAGAGAAAAGAACATACGCCGGTAGACACGCATTGCAAGAAATGACTGAACGAAGAGAGCGGTGAATCCCTAGCACGATATGGTGAGCACGAGACCAACAGTCAAACCTAACGAATGTCATACATTGAAGAAAACCTCGACCTGTATTTTCAAAAAATGGTTTAATGGCCATCACCGAAGCGAACAATGACCTACGATAAGACTCCTGCAAGGAAATGAGTACAAGGATTTTATGAACAAAAACCTACTTACCAGACAATGTTTCCGAGCGCCGTCTGCTCCCCGAATTCGGTGACAAGGTACGTATAGACTGGGGACGGGTGAATGGACGTACGCTGATGAAGGATTAGTGTACTTGCCTGTGTGTGTAATCAAGGCTTGATGGCAAGTATCCGACACGAGAACGGCAGCCACCTGTAACACATGATTAGGGGCGAAGCTGACAGAAAACTCTTCGTGGCCTGACCAGAAGCTTGATATGCCAGGGGTCCTGAGGATAGCGACCATAGTAGTACCAGGTTTGAATACAGGTGACTAAGGTATGCTGGTTTAATATGACGGGAGTGAAAGAACGTGTTGGAACACACCTCCATATAGGCTATAGATCGATTATGAGTACGATCAGTGGTCCAACGTTAACAATGTGTCATATGCTCACGCCGCTGAGACGACGACGCCGATCAAGAAAGCGCCTAAACTGGAATGGTGTGATCAATGACGCGACAGGGGGATTTCTCGGAGGGTGAGGGGACATACGTGTTATCCAAGGCTCCCATTGGTAGGACTGAGGAGTACTGATGGGGCGGGCAGGGGAATGGGGGAGGGGACACCTGGAGGCACGGCGCAATGAAACGGGCTATTTGAGAGACATTGCGGGCGAGGGACTACAGCGTGGCAACTTTATGGTAACCAGCCTTCCGTCATTGTACAGCGTTCATCCGCCGCTTCCACGAGGCACCTTCTCATACCCCATTAGCAACATCCCTTCTCGTTCCATCCTCAAATGAGGTTCCATAATGCTTACTTTCCGTATCGTCCGCATCAACCCTTGCAGTGTTCATCCTTTTCCTCATTGGTCAAATATAATATCTCGATGCAATCTTTGTTGCCACAACTCCTTTGTATCTCTCTTGACAAATCAATGATGGTCCCTTCAAAGTCTCCTGGCAGAACTGGTGCCGACGCGAACTTTGTCTTTCAACTTGGCGAGCCATAATGTCGGTGGTGGTTGCTAGAATACATTGCAACGCCCGCCGCCGCGGGAAGGTGGCGGCGGCCGTTTACGGTTCCGTAGGTTTCTGGGGTTGCCGCCGTGGTCGGCTTTGCTGAACGCGTCGAACCCCGGGTGCTAGAACTAAGAGAGGATTACGGACGTTTATTAGACCATATGCTACTATGAAGCAGATCAGTGTGTAGAAGCCGAAATTCTGCCCCCCCACAGCAGCTAGTGCGGGTGGGTCTATAGCGGTCGCAACTCATGGCTGTGCGAAGCATGATTGAGAACGTTCCATGCGCGCTGCGATTCGAGGATCCATTCTTGAAACAGGCTCAACACGAGGCCAGGCGAAGTTGGTCGTCAGATGTGATTCCCTGCCGCTTGGGACAGAACACGCAAAACAACGTGAAGAACCACAAGAGTGTTCGGAAATTTCTGACCCTCCGAACTGTTGAAGCCAAGTGGTCAATGGAGAGTTCCGAAGAGTGTTCTCGGACATGTCATGGCCGGGACCATCGGCGAAGTGAATGCGTGGGAAGTGATTAACCGACGAAGTCGGGCACACGCCGAGGAGCAATCCGCAGATTTCTCAGATTCCTCACATTCACGCGGAGATAGGCTTTTCCATAGTACCACGAAGTGTCTCCAGAAGTATCAGAAGAACGTGCACGAAGTCGAACAAGCGCACGTGTTCGAGGTCAGTCAAGCGATATTTGATGTGGCATTTAGTCCACTTTGAGTGTAGCATCCGAGTCAACGCTCAAGCAGGGTCTCCGAGTACATAAACTGTCAATGGATTTCTTTTCGCCTTGTGGTGGTCTTTCAAATCACAGCCCACCTGTGGCGTTATCACCTCTGTGCTAACCACTAAAACTTGTGATCATCTCAACATTGTCCATTCTGGAAGTTGAAACGCATCTTGGACCCTGTGGCAAACTCGACGTCATGACTCAATCAGTCTTGCTCTGTGCGAGGAGCTGACTTCTTGTTAACGATGAAATAGGGTCCACTTATTACTGATATTATGATACAGTCTGATTAATATGAGCGGTCACCCGCACGGTGGCCATTCAGGGATCCGTTCCAATCCAGTGAACTTGAGCAGAAGGCAGCAGTGTACATGATGATAATGTACCTGCGCTCCAACACCGACTTTCTGAGTTTGCAGAAGCAATTTTCATAGCATGCAGAACTTCAAGGCAGCAGAAGTCACTTGAGTAGAGTACTAGGACAGTCAAAATCTCACATTCGGATGGGTGACCCACGGAATCCGTCGCGTAAACTGACACTTTAACTTACTTTCCTTAGCGTGAATATCATTGAAAGGTTTCTCGGAGATTGAATGAGCGGTTACGTTTCGCGGCTTTCTCGTCGAAGGTCGTCTCGACTGTTACATTGTTATATCGTCGGCAAGTTTGTTGTCAATTACACCACGGTACCGTCCTGAAGATACGGCTCCGACATCATGTAATTGGTTACAGTCACCAGCATCTGGGAAGGCTCCCACTGACTTCCAAGTGCATCTGACTTTACGATCACGTCAGCCCCAAATCTCACGGACAACGTCTGCCCTCAAAGTTTCCGAGTCCGTGTACAATGGATGAAGGTCGCCGCAACTTTGACCAGGGTTTAAAGTTATGTAATCGAACATCAGAAGTACCTCAAGCGTCCGCGGAGGGTTCACAACCAAATTTTCACCCGTCGTGAGATCAACGCGACCTACTGCTGGTCGCGATGCGGCTATGAATTGTATGACTGGGCCAGATGGTGCGTCCTTGCCAAGGTTATGCATCTAGATCGCACCATATGACAAGACAAAAGTGAATCTCCGCTTCACATCTGCGACAATACTTGGTGAGAGCTGAAGCTCAGAAGATCCGACGTAACCATCAAAGGCTTTAATAAGTAACCCGACGGGTGAGTGGCAATTTTGGCACTTAACCAATGGGTCGCCACTAAACATGGAGCGTCGGTTCTCTTCAAGTTGGATGAAGACCAATCCGACGGTGTATACAGTGCGTCTTATCTTTGGAATGTTCACCATTCGTCTCGTCAACTGAGATTTGTGTAGAGCGGGGCTTATAAACTTTGTTCACAATGTGGTAAAGCCGAGGATCCGCATGGGGTTAGCAATATGCTAGATTGCTCTGAATGCCATGGTGAGATGGCCTCCGTGGAGCTGCACGGTTCTCATGTCAAACTGATTCATCTCAGCCTGCTGGAGTGTCTTAAAATGGGATCGTCCAAGAACACATGTCATGATTTTCTCAAAAGATAATACTGGATCACCGTCGGTACTTAGTGGAGTGGAACGATGATGAAAGAGTAACAATTTTGGATGCCGCGGGCGAGAAGGTCAAAGTGTCCGAGTGTCATAATTCTTGACGAGGACTGATTTTTCAGCAGAAGACAGTCCAGTTATCCTGCGAGCTTCCCGCAATCCTGTTGAACTTGGAAACGGTCGCATTTAGTTCCATCGATTTCCCCTGCTTGAAATCATCCTGGCTACCCATGCTTCTACTTAGCTAAAGGGCGACTTACGACTCGGACCGCCATCTTTGCGAGGCAATTAGTAAGGTTTCTCACGCTTTCCCATGCCTTGGTCGATTGAATGCAGTGAACGAGTTGCTGACAGGTGTTGTGATTCACACACTGCCCATGTGTGGACATCGACCTGACGACGAAGACGAGTTGGAACCTATCTTGTGATGGTAACGATGAAATTATCCTGTCGTCCACATGGAGCATTGGTTTCTGATTCGTGGACTCCACCACACACGCCTAGTTGTCCTTTCAAACCTGCTCCTTCAGCCACTGAAAGAACAGACTCGAAAGGACAACTATCATGCGTGGTCCAAGCCCTCTTAGCAGCTCAAGTACGAAAGTACGGTTACCTTTGGTGTTGTGTGATCTCTTCAAGCTCTAAGTATATTATTGAGGTAATTAACAGTTTGTCATCTGTTGGAATGTTTTTCTCTATGTGAATGGTGCGCCTACGACTGTATGCGGTTCGTGAGTTTGTGCTTTTTTGGGGGGGTATCAATCTCTGACATCTTACAGCCATGATGACTCCTGTATGAAGTAGAGTGGTTCTAAACGCGATTCTTCGTTTCGTAAGTGAAATTTTCTAAAACACCAATTTCCGAGTCGATGCACTATGCCACACTCACAGTACGGAAACGTCCCCGAATCATGAAAATACCTAATGCAAAATGTACTCGACGTCGTTCTTTACGGAGCGTATCGTCGGGGCTCGACAAGGTATATCATTTACGCCACTTGGGGTGGCGATCAAGTATGTAGGTCCTGAGTGCATCTCAGCTCCTCATCCATGCCCAATTTGCACTGTGGCACAAACAGACTCATAGTATGATTCACGAGGGGAAACGACAGAAGATTTGCAACAGAGATTTCAGGAAAAAAGGAACAAGCTCAGGTGTGGGTTTAACGTTCGATGAGCTCCTGGTCATACGGGTTTAATGTATGTTCAATTGAGGTCGAAATTGGGTTGAAAGCCGCTGGTCTTCATACGTCCCTTCCACAAGCAGTTTGGCTAGCTGAAATACCCATCAATTTTTCCGTTCACATATCACCGTTTTCCCCCCTTTCAAGTGTGGGTCCAATGGCAGGGAGTCGCCCTCAATGTCTCCGTCTGGAGAACCTGCCAGCCAATATACGGATATGAAGAGCCTTCATAACGAAATTGTTGCCCTCTAGTGCCAAGACTACTTATGCGCATCAAATCCACTGCTCCGGAAGCTCCTGGTGCGGCCATTAGGGGGACTTTCAGCCTTCACCAGCACCCTAGTTCCCTTGACCCATGCGGACGGGTTTTTTTTCGAGTTCGCGGCGCTGCGCCAGTTGAATGGCTTTCTGTCAACCTACGCGTGCCTGTCACTGCATATCAGGTCCAGAGGTGCAACTCGTGCGCGGCGTTAGCGACAGAAACATAGCAAACAGCGTCTTTCGACATTAAATCGGCTTGTACAAACTTGTTATGCTAGGGCTGAGACTATAAATGTCTTTATGAAGGGATGTCCAACCTGCGGGTGCGTCGCAGTGTGCCTCGCCCAACTGATCCGCTAACGGATGATTATCTTTGCATGCGCGTCGGTCGGATGAGTGACATCGCGGCGACCCTGAGCGTTGCGTGTAGTCCTCACTGGCTTCCTCTTCATTGTGAAAATTTTCATACCGCCTTTTGCCTCTTCTCGCCGCAATGCAATCTATCTCACGAGTGCTATCGTCACAGTCATCGTTCGTATTTGCGGACTCGGATGGATCTAAATATTGCTGCTGGTGTTCAGTGATTCCCCAGCACGACTGTTCCCGCATCCATTTTCTTGAACCTCCATATTGGCCAACTTCCCTTGTGCTTGCAAATTTCAGACCAGGTATTGAAGGTGAATCCCTGTCCGTTGATGTACCCGAAATGTCCCACTAAGCTAGCTCAACGCGAGTGTACTAGTGTTTGGTGAACAACCAGCATGACCACGGTGTAGTATGCGCAGGCTTCAAGTGATGCCGTTGAGAACTGGGAAAGAACCAGGAGCCTCGATCAAGCTCGAGATACCAGGTCCTATGCAGGCTCAGTCAATGTGACCTTGGGGCAAAAACAACATTCAATTTTCGTCTGTGGAACTGTGTCCCTGAATCAATCATGGGTTTGATGTACCGTCATCGAGTTTACGGTTTCGAGATTGATGATAGATATGTCGCATGATGCTGCAGTCATCCATGATTTGGCGACATTTTCCCTTGATCCAACTACTCTCTGTCTTGATTAGGCACATCAGTGTGTACACGGCCAAAAATGTGGAAGGAGAGATTGGATGGATCTGAATAGGTGTGTTCCTTCATCTTGGAGGGGAAATCCCGTTCCTGATGTATCATTAGAAGACGATTGCGCTTGCTTAAGCTTGATCCATCGTCTCCATGAGGCGATGAAACGAAACATCCAACTTTACAGCAGGAGAATACGAAAAAGCAAGCCCTGAGGCACAGGTGAAGCGCCTAAATGAACTCGTCAGCCTATCTCACCATGTAGACATCAAGCTGCATGCTCGCTGCGCTCGCACACAGCCCAGGCTTACTGCTGAGATTGTCCAAAATGAGTACTATGAAATGTCCGTGTGTCGGTGAGTATATGTAAACCAACTGAACGCCTGGTTTTTGATGCATCCAGATTCCTTGTTTATCTTTTCCGAAGGACAACCATATACACATAAGTAATGTGGCGTGGCACGGCAGAGACCTACACATCCGATCACTGAAGTTGAAGTCCGCGCTGATGTTCGCGTAGGTGCACGACACTCGTGATTCGTTCAAGGTAGGTATCCCGGCACTGGCGAGAACATATGGACGAGAACGTGGATGATCAACTTGGTTCAACGTCAGACCAAAGCGCACTTCTGGGAAAAAATCGTGGTCGAAGGGTCTCTTCGTCGCATTCGTGTGAAAACGAACCATGATCTGAGATAAACTCGAGTGATATCACTGATATGTATATAAGTAACCAAGTGTTCTGTGACGAACCCAATGTTATATGCCCCCTTTGCTCATCTGACTATAAGTGTCTATCAGGATGCCTCATTCTGAGTCGTGGGTACACGCCATTTGAGATCTAGTATGGCTTGACTCAGAGTCTCAAGGAGGAAATTCAGTCTTCAGAAGTTTATGCATGTCAGTGCCCGGACAGGGAGCGTGGTGCGTTCGCATTGCGCAATACACGCACCATGATGGTTATTCCTGGTCATGACATGCGGCAAAGATCATCCGTCGGTCAGTATCACACTACCGTGACGTTGTCCAAGCCATGGGCACGCCAATGTGTTGGAGTGTTCGCTCCTTTGTCTACGAGTAGTAAGGTGTCAGGTGTCTGTGGCGAAGGACTCAAACGTGGTGAATGTCGGAGGAGTCCTGTTTGCCGGGTTAGGGGCCCGAAGGACTATATACGACCATACATAATCTCAGTCGAAGGAAGGAGTCAGTGGAAGAATCAAAGAACTTCTTATCAATATATCACTTACGAAATCAAGACCTGGGCGTTGGCGATAGAGACGAGAAACTCACAGAGGAATGTTGACATGTACAGTACTACATGAGAATAGAGCAGTGGAAGAAGAGCACCGCCAGAAAGTAAAGTTGAAGCGCCGACTAGTTACCAGTATTAGTACCCGGGTCTTCCGGGTCTCCCAGGGTATTCAGTACTCCAGCGCTGAACGCGTAAAGATCATGGTCTGGGCCCGAACTGATTTGATTGCAGGCTGGTCATTCCGGTCGGTCCGGTCGTTCAATCCGAGTCCGACACCGCCATCCGCGAGAATGCAATGACGTAAAGCAATTAAACACCTGTCGTAACCTGACCAACTTGTCATCCGTCTTTATAATAACTTGATGGGCGGGTCGTTTTTCGGCTCCCATTTTCCACATTCCTATAGCCCCTACCATGGAGAGCTTTCATGATGACCGGGCGCCTAGCGAGCGGACTTCCCTTCTCCACCCAAAGCCCAAGACACCCTTGCCATGGACTCAGATATCTATCATCTTCCTTGCCGTGATGGCCGAACCCACCTCGTCTTCATATATTTTTCCTTTCATCAATCAGGTTGGTCAATCCTTGTTCCTGTTTCTTGCTTTGACATCCTTGAATGGGGTTCGCTTGAAATGAAGCTTGTTGGCGAACTCGGCGTCACGGGTGGAGACGACCGTAAGATAGGCTATTATGCAGGTCTCATCGTGAGCGCATTCTTTCATAAACAGAGATAGTGCTACATCCGTTTTCTGCAGGAATCGCTCTTCTTCGTCACGCAGGCACTCACCAGCTGGCAATGGAGCCAGATGTCCGACTTCATCGGCCGTCGACCGCTTGTTTTGCTTGGTCTGTTCGGTCTCAGTGCGTCTAATATTGCCTTTGGCCTATCCCGAACGCTCGGCGCGCTCATTATCAGGTGAGTTACAACGACTTGACCGTCAGGGAGTTGGCTGAAGGAATGGATCAAGTCGATGTATCGCGGGCCTCCTCAATGGCAATGTTGGGGTGATGAAGAGCATGCTCGGCGATGTAACGGACCACACCAACATGGCCCAAGTCTTTGCCCTTGCGCCGTCTATTTTTGGAATCGGGAGTACCATCGCGTGAGTGTCCATGCTTGCAGTACTGCGGTGCCATTTGGTCGGAGCTTACGGGGCTGTGCAGTCTGTTTTATGGCGGCTTACTAGTGAAGCCGCAAGAGCGATGGCCTCACCTTTTTGGGGGTGCATTCTGGGCAACATATCCATATTTCCTTCCGTCTCTCGTATCGGGGTGTTTCACCTTTTTAGTGTTGTTGATCTGTGCGGCATTCCTGAAGGAGGTATGACATTGATGTGCTCCAATCTGACAATGAGTCACACCGTCTTGACATTTATCTTAGTCGTTACCGTCGAAGATGTGCAAGATCACTCGATCAGATGCGCCCTCGATTGAGAATGCCATGGATACCCCATCTACAGCACAAGACGCACGACCTATCTCGATGTCGACTCTCTTGAAATCCAGCTCTGTGATGATACCCATCGCCAACAACTCAACACTGGCACTGATAGAAATCAACCTTCTCGTTCTTCTTCCCTTGTTTTACGCGTCACCCCTCGAAATTGGTGGCCTAGGATTCTCGCCACCCATCATTGGCACAATTTTGGCGACACTTGGGATCATGAACGGCCTTGTGCAGGGTCTGTTCACCGCCAAGATTATGGCATGGGTCGGAGCCAGAATAATGTTCCGTTGTACCGTCCTCTCATTTTATCTGTTAATTCTCCTTTTCCCGATCATGAGTGTTGCCGTTACAACACAGGGCAAAGTCGGACCCGTCGTCTGGATCCTTATCGTCATCCAGCTCATATTCATGGTTCTCGTGGACATGTCTTATAGTGCGTCTGAATACTCAAGGGAAAAAGGAACTGATAATCTAATTGTGGTTTCCTGTAGCTGTCGTTTGTATCTATGTCACACGAGCGACTCCCAACAAACAATCACTTGGCTCCACGAACGGGCTCAGTCAGAGCCTGATGTCAACGGCGCGTGCCATTGGTCCAGCATTAACGACGTCCTTGTTTGCCGTTTCAAAAGAGTATAATATTCTAGGCGGCAACCTGGTTTACGTCATTCTGATGATTCTCAACACGATCTTGGTCGTGTTATCACGACGTTTGCCAGATTTGAAGGATGATGATGACGATATTTGACCCGAGAGGAGACCGATGGCGGTACGGAAATACCGGACCAGGGGAATGTAAAAGTATTCCGAAGAATCTACGGGCTCGCATCTCGTGCACGTGGACGTAGTACTTGTGGTCATATAGCCGATATAATGTCGGCAGCGGGTAATGTAGGTGGTCACAGACAGATCAGACGTACACTGTACATATGCTTGAACTCCAGACAGGATCGAACGGATCTACTTTTCAGTACCCCAACTTGCCCTGGCATCTGCCACCAACAGGCAACGTGTCTTCTCCCTCATCTTTCACTTGTAAATTCTCTTCTTATTTTGTCCGAGATCGTTCCAACAGCTCTAGCTCATATATATAGATTGGATTGCGGTTCGATTTTGACATTCAGTCAGTTCACAAGATCGTGCCCGCAGAATCCAGGTCACGCATGTACTCTCATTTTTGCTAGCAACATGAAGTACCATCATCAAAGTCGCATCCATATCACGAAAGAGCAATACTTTTTGTACATAGATAATACGGTTCGATCCTCAACACCACGTGTGGCAGAACAACCACGCTTCGAGTTCCTCCCCTCTCATTAGTCAAGCGGCCACCAGGCCAAGCCTCCCGCGCTGCAGCACCGCCTTGAATCCAAAGTGGTTCTCGGAGCCAAAGTTTTCGAGCGGGCTGTACATAGTGTGGATCTGCTTACGCGCGTTGATCTCGCCGATGACGTGCCTCGCCTCGTCGTCGTTGGGATCCAGAATCTTGTCCAGGTCCGTGTCGATCAGGATCGGGCCGTGGGGTCCGGTCAGCTCACGAGGAACTCTGGTGGCGGTAGTATGTTAGTGCCGGTCAATAAGAAAAAAAGCAACGTACCGTGCAATCACGCGCTGGTGCATATCGGGATCAGTGGGAGCAAACACGTTGCGGCAGAAGTCCATCGTTTTCTGCAAAACAAAACGCAGTTCAGCAATCGTGGTGCACCGGGCGTATAGCAGTCAACCCACGTTCAACTCGTCATCCGTCAGAGTCTTTCCAACGTCGGCGGTACCCTGGATGACTGCAAGGGGTACTGTCAGTAGAAAGCCCAACGAGTTTGATGGTACATACCAGGTCGGATCAAGTCGAAAGCGCGATCAAAGTTGTCCTCATCAACGTCGCTCATTACATGAATCGATTGGTTGCGGATCTGCTTATACGTGCCGAGAACAACGAGCAAAAACCTTGTGCAATTCCCAGATTAGCAACTTGAACCACATGCAGATTAGAAATTTATGTGTCCACACCTGGTGTAGGATGTGCCCACTTTAGAGCTGTGCCAGTCCTGGGCCTCCTTTTCTGTGGATAATCCACGGATAGAAGCCGAAATAGACACCGCAGCGGACAGACCGCCCGTGAATGCGAGGTGGACGCCGGAGGAGAAGAAGGGATCGATGAAGGCTGTTTGAACGCGTAAGGTTACCTGTCCCGTCTACCTGGAGACCCGATGACTTACCGCCAGCATCTCCTGCAATACGGTAGTGGTCCCCTGCGTACGATGTTGCAGAATAACTGTAGTCACTTGCGCTCTTGACTGATCCGGACTTTCCTGAGTTTTTGAGAGTCGCGTTTTCCAAAAACTTGACTAAACCAGGTGATTTCTGAATTTCCTGCAAGTAATGCGCCTGCAGGTTGGGCATGCCTGTAGGATTCTGGAGCTCCTTCTTCTTGCGGTTGCTGATGTCCTGATCCATGACGATTCCGACTGAGGTCGTGCCGTCGTGAAGAGGAATGAACCACGACCACCCAGACTCATCTGCAAAACGTTGGGGATAAGAGTCAGTCTCAGAAGGTCCTGAAAATAGACATGGAGCTGACCCGTTAGGGACTCGATCCAGACGGCGTTGTCCCGATTGGTCCCTGGCATGTAGCATCCTGTGTTTTCCCAGTATCCCCAGCACCCGACGTTGTTGAGACTCTTGTTGTAGTGCCTGTTTTTCAGATATTTGGTGGATATCAGGCCGTTCCTTCCAGAGGCATCCACCAGATACTCGAACGAAATCTGACCCTCGACGCCGCTGCGCGATACCCAGGAGGCTGAGACAGGACGCTCGCCATCAAAGCGCAGCTCTGTAACTCTGGTCTCTTCGACTACCGTTGCACCGTTCTTGGCTGCGTGCTTGAGAAGCAGGTCGTCGAACTCCGAGCGGATCTGGGGTGTTAAGATGTTTTACCGGTGTGCACATCTGGACATTAACCCCATGCTTACGACATTCCAAGCCCCGTTGTTGGGGTCCAACGAAATGAAATCCGTGTCTGTGAATCCGTTTAAGCGATGAGTTCGGCTATTAGGTTGTGAGAAACGGAACACTTACATCCTTCCCGTTTATGCTGGTTGAGCTTGACTGCAGCGCCAGGCTAAATGTAGGTTCAGCTATGCTTAGAATCACAGTAGACATGGAAGTGCGCCGTCACATACCTTGATGCAGAATCCATAGTTCTTCACGTCTTCCTCTGCATCAATGAACCTCAAGAATGGCCGAACAGACGGCAGTAAACTTTCGCCGATATGGTATCTTTTCGACTCCGTCAGGACCGGGTTCACAAGAAGGTCTGGGGTACCGACCTTGGGAACTTGGACGCCTCGAGGAGCACGACCTCGAACCCTTCTCGTGCGAGAGCAGCAGCCGTGTAGCTGCCAGAAGGACCACCTCCGATCACGAGAATCTGAGCTCTTGCGGGCTATGGTGGATGAGTGAGACAACAGTGAAGAACTCCTTGGAGGAGAACACATACAACTGATGCGACGACCATTGTGTGTGAGTGAGAGTAAATACGGTGAGTGAATTATGCAAGAATACAGACGAGCAACTCACCTTTTTAACTGTTTCCTGGTCGCTCCATCGGGCGTAATATCCATTCGCAGAAAGATCGGGTGACAGTTATGAAACCCGCAGAACAGTAGGAAGCTCCGTTTGGGGACTGCGCCCCGCGTTCCTGGTGCTACACCCGGTGAAATTTCAAGCCGAGGGGTGGGCATCACAGGATTCGTAGTGACGGGGGAACGTAGTGCCCAGTTCTCAGCGTCGTCGATAGGGGGGACCGCCATGCTATGCCGTGCCGGCAACTAGCCTCTGTTTCCACATTCCATCAAATGGTCCGTGATCGCGTCAAGTGGCGATGTAGAAGACAAAACTCCGATAAAGTTTAATGCGGGTACACGACATCTGTACAAACATGTTATCAGTATATCTGCTTTGATACGTTGGTTCGAAGAGAAATTGCTCTTTAGCTTGGAAAAATGAATGATACTTAGAACGGATGAAATGGGAAATTGGAGTCTAGGCGTAGAACTTCGGTCCCCAGCAGGGTGATAGTCGCGTTCGGTGCTTATACAACGTACTCAATAATTCAACGGTTGGACCGCATCTGGTATGCTCCGAGTCGTAGCGCCACAGGCCAGTGCGCCGCTCGAAACAAGAGCAGAGGCAAGATAGCGCAAAAGATAAATTTGACTCTTGAAGGTCGTGAGGATGCCCCCGCGGAATGGGAATAGTAGTGTATCAGCAGTGTGAATAACAGTGATATCCCTATTTCATTGTTGCAAGCGAACGCGCCTGATGCGGTGTCGGGGAGACGAGGTACATGTGGCTGTGGAATTTCGTCTCATCATATCACCACACTCACCGCCACCTCCAGCAAGGCTGTTGGGCCTTCATGGCAATCTAATACAATCAGTCACATTGGCGACGAGCGAGGCGGCCAGGAAATACCTGATTTCAACTAGTATGCTGAGGCCGTCAACCGCGGAGGTAGTACTTACCACCGCCAACACGTCGTGGGGATTTTTGCAACACCACACTGGAATCCCTTCCAGTCTCGGGGATAGTTTTCGCAACCAATTGCAAGTAAAATCATGTTGAAAGAGGAGAATGTACTTTCGACTGCCCTTCAATGAGAAAAGGTATCTCGTGTGCGTGTCCAAGGCAGGACTGTGACATGTGACACCTCCCCCCTGGGAATTTGCGCATGCTGCCGAACTTTACGCCGATGGGCCGAAAGTTGACGGTTATTGATAACAATTACAGTCAGTCTCACGTCGTAAGTTATTCACTCGGGAATAGACACTGAAGCCAATCAATTAAGTATATGATACGGCTGAAGGACGAGTCCGACGAGACATCTCTAGTAGGCTAAATAATACGATTCTACCACATTATGATAAATATTACGTGTGCAGTCCAAAGTCACTCGGGCTTTTGAGCATAGAAGACGTTGAACATTATCTTCGATCCTGGCATGCTGTCCCATTCTTGCTCCATCTCATCGATGAGTGAGTCAAAGTCAGGCGAGGACATGCTCATCTCGTTCATTACCGGATTCTTCATCCCTCTGTAAACACCAATGAAGTTCTCACGCGCTTCCACGCCCTCCTCTCCTGCCCACTTCCCCATGCTTACTTCGTACTCCATCGTACCGGTCCCGACGAACCCTGCCTCATGTAGCAGGTCTGGAATATTCCGCACGGGGTCCAGAAGCAACCCTCGCTTCTCGAAGATACGCTTGAGAACCGCTCGGTGTCTCTCGGTTGCGTCTCCGGAACGACAATGGTTGGTTTCCACCAACTGAACCCATCCTCCAGGCGAGAGCACTTTGTAAATGTTGCCGATGGCAGTTTTCCAGTCCTCCGCAGATAGTCCGGCTATCAGCAGACGCTGGTTCACTAGTTTGTACACTCTTTTGCTCCATTCTTCTTCGAGCTTCAGTATGTTGCCTCCGGACAGATGAAGCCTGGATGCGACATCATTTTTCAGGACCGGGAAAAGCTTTTGCGTGATGTCGATTCCATAATAGTGAACGTCTTCTTTGAACGCGTCGTGACAGTCCACCAACCAGCAAGCTTCAGGCGCAATGATAAGGTTACAAAGTTTATCGAAAAAGAGGCCGCGCACCTGTGCCCGTTCCTGAGTCAAGCACTGCATCACCATCGTTGAACGTCAAGGGAGCAAACACGATATCGCCGAACGCCTTCCTCAGGACGCGATTTTGCAAATAGAGTCTACACAACTCCAGTAAGCCAGCATTTCATAATCATTGTTTACTACACACCTCTCACTCTCGCGTCTATCGGAGGGTAAAAGATAACGCCAAGTCGTAGTCGGTTTGTCTTCAAATGTACTAGTTTTCACGTTAATTGTGATCACTGATGTCTGCAGAAAGTAAGCATGAAATGCCGCATGGACTGAACATACACATGACGTACAACGGACATGGCTGAAAAATCTTGTTCTGAACTAAGGTCTGTCGCGAGACTTTTATAACGATTCTTCGGTTAACCGAATACATAGCCCTTTCTCCGAGTCAGTTTTCGTGGTTACAGAGAACAGGCCCCTTTTCGATGAAGAGAGGTATGTACGTATACTATGCTGTACTCAGTTGACGCGTCTACATCCCGTGTAAATCAATGTTTCATTCATCACGGCTCGCAGTGCAGCTGGTGTGGCTGAGGCGGTGCTTAACTGCCTTTCAGGTTTCGCTACTGATCTAAATGCGAACGCGGCGAGCGCTCAACATTGCGACGACCATCTGAGTCAGTTGGTACCAGCTTACGGTATTTCCATGTCCATTGGAGTCATTGTTATTGTTAAAATTGATCATTGTGCGCTGATGTCATTTTCATTTTGAGGCGGTGATGATGGTTGAAGGACATGGCTGTCAAAGGACCAAGTTGGTATGTATCGCATAATTTGAGTGTCACTAATTAAATGATTGTCGCGTGTGTGAACACTATTTTTCTTCCATCATTATGCCGTTGCGACTCGCGAGCACATTGACAAGCGCTATCAGATATGTAAAAAAGGCATAAAAGGCTGGAGGGTCTCCGCGCATTCAGGGTCGCGGCGACATAGACATGAGAAAAAATTAGCCGTGAAAGCACATTGTACGCCAGGCCATATTTCTGGCACATCATAGCCTTGTCATAGCCACGATCACCCTCCGAGTCGGTTATTGACGCATTGCCTTGGCCATCTTCTTTGGAAGCGTGTATCTTTGATCATGGGGAAACTTGGCGCGACCATCAGCCCATTTTCCCACTCTCATCAATTCACGATTCATCAGATGCGGCTATCCCAATAGAAGTTCCGCCGCGATCGAATGCCAGCCACAAAGTTCGCCGACGGCGGGGCATGGAGCCTCTATATTACCTAGTCTAGATCGTCCAACATAGGGTACTACACCCCACATGGACAGAAATGGAATCAAAAAAAAAAAAAAAAAGTTCGCCGAATCGCGTATGATCGCAAGGATGCAGCACACACGAATGAACACGCGGCAAGTCCGAGTGCAAATTCTCGCAGACCATCCTTCTTGTGGGACGCGAAATTTCCACTATGGTGCTGGGAAGATGGACGCTAGTTTTTAGTCCCCCGCGCTAGTACCGGTACAATGTAGATGTGAGATAAGATTACTTGAGTCGTATGATGGGTATGACGGGTTCGCTATCAGATTTCTGTTTCAAACGGGTCGGACCATGCCATTGCCAAGCACCAGTGCTGGGTACCATAGCCTCATCGTTTGATATATTGAAGTTCCGTCGGGTACTGCTAATATCTGTAGTGACTCGGATTTGCCTGAAGTTTCTGAAGGTCGGCAATTTCCGAGTGGTATCTATTCCTGACATAATCTCATTTACCAAACTGCAGTTGTTCCGGCCGCTGTGGTCAATATCGAAGGTATCTAGTCCGTCTTTCCTCCTATGAAGCGAACGATCTCAGCCACGACACAACTCTGATTGTCGTAAAACAATGCATGGCCTGCACGTGGAACGACCACAACTTTCTTGTTCAAAAAGACGCTCCCGATTTCCTGAACCACCACCTCGTTGTTGAGCTGGGAGTCTTCCTCTGAATAAAGGATGAGAAGCGGAAGTCCAGATTTTCCGGCAGCGAGAAGTCCATCCGGGTTTTGTGGCCTTGATAACACAAGCTTCATACCCTCACCGCCGAAGTAAGCGGTAGCACCGACCCAAGAGGCCATGGTGGAGTAATCCACAGCGTCGGGCTCTATGAACGTGGAATGGACGAATTTGATTTTGAAGTCCAGGACCGTCGTGACGTCGGAGGAAAGCAGCCCCTTACTGAGCTCTCCAATCACCGGCTTGGCGAGCGTTTTCATGATAGGGCCGATGTAAGGCAGGGCCGCTGCATATATGACGCCGCTCAAAGGTACGGGCGTAATGTGCTGTAGAACATCTGTTGCGATTGTGGCTGAGGTAATTCAAATCAGTATTTTGCGACCCCTAATGCATCGCTACGATGCCAAGGTGACAACCCTACCTCCGAGGCTCCTGTGAGTTCAGAACACACAGCCATAACATGAGTGCCCGATATAGTGCGCTAAATAAACCTTCGCTCACCAGCCAAACAGGTAAGGTTTATTCAGCTTAAAAGCCTTTGAGACGGCGATAAAGTCTTGGGCGTAGCGAATTGACTCGTGAGCCTCTGGATCTAGGGGTTTGCCGCTCCAACCATGCCCTCGCATATCGTAGCTCACCTGGGCGGAGAACTCAATATCGCACAGATGTTAGTACAGAGAAACGTACGAGGTATGCGGTATTGAGGAGTGTGGGGTCTTGAAACAATTTCTCGAACACGATCGACGAAAGCCCGAGACCGTGGATGAACACGACGCTTGGCAGCGACGGGTTTCCGACCGCTTGGGCGTAGATTTCTGTACCGTCTTCTGAGCGGACGCGCTGCTGCTCACGGCCGAGGCTTTGGTTGGTCATTGTCTGTTTAGCTTGGAGATGGCTCTGGTGACGCCCAGAATCGCTAGCAGCAGCTCAGATAAGCTTATATCACCTTATATCACCCACGGCTGTGCTGGCTTCTGACTGGGGAGCTTCTCCTACTAATCCCTGAAACAGGTGGAGCAGAAACATGATCAGCTAATGCTATATGTATCGTCTATCGTTGATAATCTGTCAGTGGCCTCGTCCCACGCGCGGCTGGTCCCTTCTGCCTTCTCTTACTGGGTACCAGTCAATGGACGGATCTGGGCGAGGCAGATAAGTTACACAGCCGCTCCACGGAGTCTCATGGATCTGATATCTGTCGTTCATCAGTAACCGGATGAGGGAGAGAAGCTATGACCTTGGACAGCCCCCATCTTGATGGCGCGACGATAGATCGGACACAGACATACCACGGGCGCGGGGCATATACTATATTTAGAGCAGACAAAGACTTACGGCAAAGTTCATATCGATAACCTGCTGGCGAACCTCTGGCCGGTTAATGTGCGCTGAATTTAAGGTCCTGTTGCCACCAAAGCCAGGAGTGCGGAGAAAATATCACGCTTAAAGAGTGCATAGGTCCTGCTATCATGGCGTCTTCCATTCCTACCTCCCTTGCTGTGAATCTACGATGGGCGGACTAACGATCCAACAGGTGGAAGGTAAGGCGCCCCGTGAAAATCGCAGTGTAGTCGTACTGACGAACGGATGAAGTGGTCTCCGTGGTCCTCCCCATCGTTGCGGTGATCGTGACTACCTTCCGTTTGGTAGAGCGCACGCGTCAGGGTCGTCTGTGGCTGGACGACCTGTGGGCGGCCTTCGCTATGCTGTTTCTGATCGCCTTGTTGGTGACGAATTCGTTGTACTTGTATGACTATGGTAACGTCGTCGCGTCTTCCACCCATAAACGTCGCATTTCTGACACTGCAACAGCTTTATTTCAGCAAGGAGCGAGGGTGGCGTTGTATTACATGTATGCTCTTTCAATCAGATTAGGCGTGGTTGCATACTAAAGAACCTAAACACTATTTCACTGTACTAGGGTTGCGCAGTTTTTCTACGCAGTAGTATGGTACGACGATGCTTGTTTCAAGTTCACCTCTACGGTCGCGCAGAGTCTCATATTGACTGATTCTCTAGGGCATCAAGGATCTCCATCATGTTCACGATCGTGCGACTGGCCATCGATGTCGCGGTAAGAAGAATGTTGACGTTGGTCGTCGTCGCATTTTTCATCGCGTGGATGGTCCTCTTCGCGCAAGTCTTCTGGTCCTGCGAACCCGAACGTGGATGGAAGACGCAGCCGCGTCCCCAGTGCGATCTGGGCAGAAACGTCGCCATCGCACAGATCATCAGTAAGTCACCGAGAAGGAGAGTATCGAACGGTGATATTTATGACTCATTTTCTTTGCTCCAGCCGACGTGCTCGGCGACTTCATCTTAATCGTAGCGCCGTTCCGTCTGATTTACAAGGTCAGACTTAGTCGACAGCAGAAGATCCGAATCCTCTCCATCTTTTCGACGTCCGCTATCACGACCGTCGTCAGTCTTACGCATGCATACTATGTGTTTTCCAACGGTAGTCTCGAGGAAGCCTTAGCTGCTATGGTCGAGGTAGGTTTCCTCCAGCTTTCAGGCCAACGCAGGTTCAGAATGGATGGCGTTGACCGTCTTCTGCAGGCATCGGTCTGCTTGATTGTGGCAAACCTGAGCGTCGTTATCGCATTCCTCTTCCGCATTAGCACTGAGGATTACCAGTCCTTCTCCCCGCCACAGTTGAGGTCGATCATCACGTTTGGCTCGAAACCGATCCGTAAGAAACAGGAGCAGACGACTGTGATCGGGGTTGAGACTACGACGATAAAGCTGGAAGATTTCAGCACATATACAAAAAGTGGAGCGGAAGCAGAACCTGAAAATGAGGCTGAAGTGGGAGCCAGCGCGCCCGAGAAGGCCTCGAAACCCGCCTTTTTGTCTGAAGTTTGATGATATCATGTCTTGTATGACTTCTCTCCGATTAGGTCTCCTATCAGTTACCGCATACCTGGACCCTTATTATTGAATAGTTACCGACTGTTATTCATGTAACCCCTACAGACGCTCTCTGTACACTATTCCCGGTGTTCGTCGCCGTGGTAGCATACATAAAATTGTAAAAAAAGTTGTATCTTCTCGTTCATGTAACAGATAATTAAGCTGTACGTATGAGGTCTATGTTATTACGTGCGAACCCCACCGCGACGTCTCGGAACAGTACACCAGCACGGGAAGTTGCTGGGTATGTGAAAAGATCTTGGTGAAGATCGCAGGCCAGCAGTGGTCATGCCACGTAAAAAATCATCGGCACCGATGGCTTTCGCTACGAGAGGTCCCGTTCAACGCTGACCCGCATTCACCCACGCGGGCCAGGGAGGGTTGCGCAGAGCCGCAAACCCATTTGCCCTCTACGAGCGTCGAATCCCTCTGTCAGAGAAACTGACAGTCAACGGTAGGTGCGGCGGTCCGGGAAACAGCATTTACTTGATGTTGACCTGAGTGTGGTAAAACGCAGACCTAAATTTAAACCTTGGCATGAAACCAAGACAAGTGGAATATTTAGGTCAGTGCTGGAAGCTGCCGTTGTGATTACTGATCGGCCACCACGGGCGAGATCTGTAGGGATTACAGGATCGAGTGGCGCCCTTCCCTCCCCTTACCCCACCCCTAATTATACACCATTGCGTGTGTAAATCGAAACATTGTGGCCTTACAGCTTGAATGTTGTTCCTCGGACAGGAGAAAGGATGTGGGGATACCGATGGGAGATCACCGCGTGCGAAATCCAGGATAAACCGGATAGCAATGCAGGCTAGAATGGGCCAGCTTCGTCGTCCTGATCAGTTCGGCAATGAACAAAAGGCCGAAGAATCAAGGAGCCGGTAGGTTGGTGGGAGGTCCGCGGACTCGAATCGTGTCGCGAGATCTTCATCACGTATTTATCATAATCTAGGCTGAATGATGTAAAGGTGAGCATATTTAGGGAGTCTGTCTCCAACCGGGCGACTGGGCACAGCACAGCAAAGCAAGCAGTGAGTTTGATATTGTGGACAGCCCGAGTAAAGGTCGAGAGGACGAGTTCCGACATGTCGCCAATTCGTAATGTGGACCACAGCTGCGCTGCGCGTCGCTCCAAGGCCAGGTGCGCAGGGGAGTGGTTTAGTCGAGTGTCGTAGTCGCGAAGCAAATGACATGTGGCATGAGTTACCAGACCATGCGGTGGTGTCGCTAATGAATATCCCGAAGAGACGTTACTTTTCAATGGCAACAGACAATGAGGTACTCCCTGTTACAAAGGTCCATCCATACTGACGATCGTACTAGCAAAGCGCCACGAGGGCTCTGTTAATATGCCACCCTTCTCATCAATGCTCATCGATGTTTCCCGATCCCGATCCTGTGATTCTCCGCTCGAAAGCGAATGGTGTTTTCCAGGTCTAGACACAACAACCTTTGCGGGATCGGAGCTAGATATGCGGAGGTACCGAAGGAGCTGCAAGTACGCGAGTTCCTTCTGGTCCCATCGACGAAAAAGCTCGACGGTAGGGTCATGCGTGAGATCGGGGACCTCTTTCCGTCGAGAATGAGGCATGTCAGTCCACGTCCGTCCAGAGCTTGTATCCCAGGCGACGGACGAAAACGAAACGCAACGAAGAATGACCTCGACGTACCAATCCCGGTCCTGTATTCCTCGCTCTCCCTCAGCTTGATCTCCTCCAGCTTCACCTCCTTGGTGCTCTTCGGCCTGCCCTTGCGCCGCGCCGTGCGCTCCTGCTCCAGCTCGGCGTCGTGTCGTGTCAGCCAGACGTCCCGGACGACGGCGTGCAGATCTTCCAGAGTGAGGACGCCCTCCGGGGGCAGCGCATGGTGAAAGAAGCCATACACATCCACTGTGAAAAAAAAATGAAAAGTCACACCGTCAATTCTAGTCTTCGTCGTCGCGATGTGATAGGGAGGGTGTATAGAATGTAATCAAAGTCACAGGAAATAGCCCAGTGACTCGAACGAACGACCTTCGACGACTCGATTGGATCGCGTCAACTTGGGCACACACTGACCTTGCAGGGCGTGTTTTTTTGACCGCTTGGTGGTCGCTTCGGCGAGTTTGGCTTTTCGGAGATGGGTGCGCGCCAGCTGGGCTGCTTTTCGGGAGTCTGGGTGGAATACTTTTTCTTTTCTCGGGGCTGATTTGGCCATGGTTGTCCAAGCGAGATGGTGGGCAGAGCTTAGGACAGATGTGTTTCCTAATCGGGTGGGCTTTCAAACTTTGCAGTGGTACTACCATGACTCTCGGGCAGACTCTCGAGAGTCTCGAGCTGCAGAAACTGAACGTACTAACGGTCAAACCACACTTCAAGCTTAAGCTTCACCTTCCGACTACAATGTGATAAATACAAACAAAACCCCCAAATGTAAGTACTTGAAGTTGGCTCATTCTCATCGGAGTCTCTCTTCAAAGTTGAAGGAGTCCTTCGAAATCCAGATTATGTTCCCCGGCTTCCTAAGGTGAGCTCTTTGGTTTCTAGATCTGCGTCGTGAGATGCGGATGGAATCTGACGTAGACAACTTGAAAGTGGTGCTGGATCTTTTCCAGCGCGAGGATCCTGCGTCTCGCCTCTTCGAGGTCCCAAGAAGCCAAGAGAAGTCAAATGCGACTCTTTTCTGTTGGGGCATACTTTCCGAACAAGACAAATCGGAAACATAGCTGTCCCCTCACATCCCGCCGGAGTCGGAGCGCCACCGCGCAGCCCCTCTTTTCTGTTCTGTGACAACACACGACGAGCGATGCTCTATCATCTGCTGATTGTCAATGGGACGCATATTCGATGCTGGATTCTGATTTCAACAATCGATTGCGTCAACGCCGTCGTTATCGTCACTGCTGTTCGACTCGGATTAACTTGGTCGCGCTCGCCGCCGCAGTTCCAGACCTAGTTGTCGTTGTCACCTCCTGTGGCTCTCCCGCTTTTCCACAAGTTTCGCTGACGACCGCTGTCACGCGCCGCACCGTTACTTTTTATATACTGTTCGGAAAACACTGCGTTCGATGCACAAGTGCCGCAGTATGGTTCCCCATGTATCGATGTTCGGCCGTATAGGAGAACGACATCAATACCATACGCCATGGTATGTTGGTCTGTTTCTGTGGTATGTTGCGTCTGCTCGGCCGCTGATTGATAGATTGCCTCGACTTTGTCATCTGTCGTTTTGCTTAGTCATGGTTCAGGAGTGAACTGAACATTCCCGCCGCGGCCTGTTTCTCCAGTTCTTCTTGTTCTCGTTTCTGCTTTTGGTTCGATTAACATTACCGCTTCTAGTTGCTGTTGCTGTCTTTGCGCAAGGGACGATCTCTACCACGCACCTTGCTCCAGTCTGATTACAATTCGGCGTGTATCTGCACATTCGACACACCCTTGACCGTGCTTTCCTCCCTTTTCCAGCCTTTGTCAAAATCTGCTGAACCACTGCATAATGGGAAGCTGGGGGGTCAGAGCCAGGCTGTCAGCACATCAACATCGGAGTAAGTCAGTCGTTGCTGTCGCCTGTCTCCACTTTCCCCAGGTGTCTTCAATCATTGGCCGCTGTCACGCGCACTGCGCCTTTATACAGTGTTTTATTCGACCTACTTGTGTTCGATCCATAAGTGGTGCAGTGCGAACCATATATATCGATGTTTGGTCGTCTAGGGAGTGACATTTAACACCAAGTACCAACCATAATAATATACCACCCACCAGTCAGTTTCTGTTTCAATTACATCCGTGGACGTGCCCCGTGCCGATGCTGGTTGCTGATGAATCGATTGCCTCAATATTGTTGTCCTCATCGTCACTCCATCGGCCACCAATTATTTGGTCACGCTCGCTTACACTACCCTCCGCAGCGCATTTATCGCAAGCGACGATCTCGATCACGCGCCCTACTCTAGTTATTATTATAACTATTCGGCAAACCTCTGTGCGTTCGGCGCACATGTGGCGTAACCATGTGGCCCACTTGTTTTATTCGGCGGTTCATTCACGTCGGCTCCACAAAATGAGTCTAGAAGCCGGGGGGAACAGGCCCCCGAGGTGGTGGCAGCCCACCACCATCAGTAGCAGATCACGTCACCTTTTTTTATCCACACCAGATCGAGTCCAGGTCGGACAGAGCCAAGGAACATCGAATCAAGTAACGTTAGACACTAGATCTGATTGATTCGAATGAAGGGGCATGCACGCGCGGGAGGGGAGTGGAGTCGGCTTCCTCGAAGTACCCGCATAGGTACAAGAGGGGCACGAAGGGCACAAGGGGGAACGGACACGAACCTAAACACGCCGCATCGATGAGTCTAGGCCATCATAACATCGTTTCAGGGTCCTCGGCCCGGCGGCCGTAACTCCCGTCAACCGTGGCAGCGCAGGAACCGTCTATGTAGGTGTTGCTCTGCTTGTCTACCACAGCCCTCCGGGCACCCCTGCACCCCCCATGCCGGACTGGCTGGATGGACAACGCCGAGAGAAAGGGGGAAGGCTAGGATAAATAAGTGAGACTGTCAAGGGTTTCTCGACTATGCTGTACACCATCGTTCACATACCATTCGTTATGCGCTTACCAAAAACTTGATCATTTTCTCGACACAGCTTCTGGAGATGAGGGCTAGTCGAAACCGCCGAAGCGTCTCCACCGTAGGACGATGAGATCCACCTATAAATAACACGCAACTGTATCTCGAATGTCATCCGCAGCGGGTGGTGACACACTGCGCAGATGAGTGGGCTCTTGAGGAAAGACCGCCACGTTGTCACGAACAAAGGCTTGTGAACACTCTTCAGGAATCTATCCACCTCGGCGGGAGCGGCGGACGTGATGATTATTGATCACAGACGACCGATATCCATCATAAGTTCGAAAGGTTACATAACAATTGGCAAGTGCAGCCGTCTTATAACTCCCTTTTGATGTCGGTCAAGGAGTCCGTCGGCATGTAGAATAGCCTTCCAGTATGCTTCCAAAATATACGTTCGAGGCAGGGCAGCTGAAGGCAGATAATCATCTCGCAACAAAGAAAAATCGATGCATTCACCATCTATCTCTTCCACTTCGTTTTCTGCGAGAGAAGATGCACAAACGGCGAAAATATATCGACCTTTGAGTTGTTCAACTGCATCTCCTTGCCACTCACGAATCATGTCCAACTTATTTTCCCAAGTGCTTTCAAAGCAACCAAGAGCATCTACACCCTCGTTGGGTAGAGCAGCATGTCTTTGCAGTGGACGCAACGGATCGACGTCAGGATCATAAAGGACAGGCGAGCAGAAGCTCGTAACGTTCATTCCTGGTACTGTATCATACCATGTGATCCGCAGAACTGAGAGCACCCGTAAACGTTTCAAATACCTCTCATACTCAGCGATGTCGCCAATCCAAACGCGCAAAGATAGTCCATGCGGGTACAATGACTCCGCTAAAGGCTGTTGGGAACCAAGCCCAATAAATTCGAAATCTCGACGTAACTGTCCGTACGAAACGTCCGCCTGACGCAACGTCATCCGATACAGCTCGTGGTACGATACTGCCAAAGAGACACAGACGTGAGCCACATCAGCGCGAGTCAAACTCGCCAAAAACGAGACCTTACCTAGAGCGGCCATTCTAAGCGGATATGTTGGACAGGAATTGGACAGGAGGGACTCCATTCAGCACCAACTACACCTTTTACGCCTGATCATGACGATTAACGTTCGCGCCTGCTGGCCTTCGCAGAACAATCCCACGCCACATTCTACCCACGCAACAATCCGGCTAACGGACCGATCCGTTTGGGGTCCATAGACCTGGACCCTCCTCCAAGGGTCCAGGAACAGGAATAGTACTCGGCAGCTCAGCAAGACTGTGTTACTAAATAGTTGATTACACGCTCCGGCTCTCGTGATAAGCTGTTGTATTCGGGAGGAATAGATACAAGATCGGCTTGGTAAAGCGAAGAATGATGATACAGTAATGATAATCTCCCGAACCCGGTCCCGGCCACATCCCTTGCAGTGTAAACGAGTTGAAAAAAAAACAGGGGACCCTGCGGGTGCCCGTGGAGCTTTCAGCTGGTGCGCAGCAAGGGTAAAAACACGAGTGTACATCAGAATGGTCCGAGAACGAACTAAGTCCACTAGGTACATAACCAACCATAAAACATATTGAATGCGCGTGGACATGGGATATGATACGATGCTACATGTCTACGTCGGTCGTCGTCGTCCGAACGATTAGGTATGCTATGTATGTAAGTGCGGGTGAATGTGGGTAGAAAAGAGTACATGGGGGTGAGATAGGGTGGTCGTCGTGAGTACGTTGGCAGTCGTTAATCAGTCGTTAATCCATCTCAATAGCCTCCTTTTGTATTTGTGACGCTGAGGTGCCCTGTTAGAATTCCCATCGAAAACGGGGCTTTTGATTGTTGGAACGTGGGACAATATGCGCTGACGGATAGCGCTCTTAGAGCGCGTTCTCGGCGATGTATCGCATGATCGTCAGCGAAGCGAATATATCTGTCGCATATTTGAATCTGATTAGTGACCCAAAGGCGGGGGACCTAGAACTCACCAATGTACAAGTGGGAATACGCTTCGTAGATGGTCAACGTGTTTCCCGAGACGCTGTATGCGGGGACGTTGAGCGGGCGGAGGTCGTAGTGGGCGATGATATAGTTTTCCTCCGATAGACACTGTATGCGTATATGGTGTGGAGCAGGAAGTGAAATTAGATATCGATCATCTTCCGGTTCAGGCGATGCAGAAAACTCACCGACCACTCGTGTTCCCCTACAGTCTTGTGCTGCCATCGATACTCCCGTCCGTCCGACGCTCTGAACTTCCTCGAGAGGGATCTACACCAGGACGAAAAAAACGCGTCGATTGAGTCTCAATACGCAATTTGAAATCAACCGAGCACCCTCACCCTCCGAACAACGCCGTCTTGCGCAAATAGGTATTCATCGGCACGGACACGCTCTCCGCGGGCGGCTGCAAGAAATGCACAGTTCCCGAACCAAGACTGATCCCTCCGAGGCCGGCGGGCGACCCAAACTCAAGCACAACGGACGGGTGTCGCTCGAGATGACGCATGTCGGCGTGACGCGTCGATCTGCGGCCCATGACGTAGATGGCCAGTGTCGTCGCCGTCCCGTTGTTGTTGTAGCTGTTGTAGCTGCTGATGAGGTTGCAGCCGTTGCTGTTGTTGTGAGCCTTGCCGTTGGTCTTATGGTTGGCGGTAGGAGGGTAGGGAGCGACGCGCACGAACATGCGGTCGTAGATGTCGTCGTAGTCGGAACCCCTGAGCTGTCCGGTGCGGTCCTCAAAGGTAAAGGGCATCTGAATCTGCCGCATGTTAATGGAACTGGACGGCAGGGGAGGGGAAAGGATAAGAGGACGAGGACGAGGACGAGGAAGGATGGACCGAGGACGAGGGTGAAGAAGAGCAAAGAAATTGCAGGCAGTGTGATGTCACCACCTTTTTATACGTGCTGTGCCCCGCAGGCCAAACCCTCGTGCCCGCACCACGTATCCAGGAAGGTACGGCTTGTCTACATCCGGTCGGCATTGCAAGGGAAGTTGTGGAAGGGAAGGGAAGGGGGTCAAGAAGAATGGGCGCAAGCTGACTGTCTAATGTCGCCATTGCGAAAAAGAAGCGTATGAGGGAGCTCGCCATATTCGGGGTCGCGGAGTTTGGCTTGCAATGCACCTCAGGACCGGAGAACCCGGTCTATAGGTTATGGGGAAAATGCGCCACAGCAAATCCAGTGTGTGCTACGGGCGATGCACCAAAAAAAGAGTTTACAAGGTACGCAAGAAAATAAAAAATAAAAAGCCGCGGAATCAACTTCGCCATAGACAATGATGTCAGTCCCATCGTGCCACGGCCAATTCCGAGTCGATTCGAACTACGCTATTCAGAGTAAGTTCTATCCAGACGACAGAGACAAGAAGACAGACATTGGAAGCAAAACTGGTGGCCCAGGCAAGTCTCGCAGATCTCCACATCGAGAGCAAACACCCCGGCGTAACTCGACCTGCCAAACACACGTCACGCCACACACCCCGAAGTTGAACGAACGGCTTGGGAACGTGCGTCCCATTCGCCCCATTCTCAGGATCGAGCAAGCACCAAACACGCGATCTGACTCGACCAGTTATGGGCTAAATATGTACTTAGCCTGAGTCAACTCCCGCAGCACTGACTGGAATTGAATCAGCGCTCAGGCTGAGCGCGCCAAGACGCAAGAACTGTAGCCCATCGATCGTAGCTCTGACCCTTCTTTGCTAGTACACGCTCGGTATTCGAGCGACTCGAGTGCACTAAGCCGTCACGAATGAGCACTCTATCATCATAACCACCACTACCACTACATCATCATTCTGTGGAGCCGTTGCCATGGTCCGGGCCACAAACTATCACCCGAAAGTATTGCTAACGTTAGCATCTTCCTCAGATTCACGTTCCCTGCTTCGTGCATTGTGGCCTTCTCCGAGTCGGGCCCTGGCGACTTGCGTGCTCGGTGATCACACGTTGCATACCACAGGTGTGTATACACGTGGCGGCATGCTGAGTCACTCGGCCGAGGACCAAGCTGTCTGGACATCACGAAACAGCTTTTGGACGAGTGCAGCCTACGAGTTCCTGATCAGTGCGCAACGTGCGCTACTTGCACTGGTGCGGTTCTCTGTTCTACCTCACATCAAATCACATCAAATCACATTGCAACACTAGATTAGGGCTGGTGTCGCTGCTAGGCACCTTGTATGACATCTGACTATTAAGATTAAGAATTTAAGACTACTGTGAGCCACTAAGTACTACTAGTGGTACAGCAGTCGAGAAGGGAAAGAACTCCTATTGTTTCCGATTCCCTACCCAATATATTATTGATAATGGGAGTCCAAACTGTTCAGTAATTGCTAACACTGGTCCACTCAACTCGAGTGAATGACTGAAGTCAGGTTGATGGATTCTGTATGAAATGATGATGCCACATCTTCTCAGTTAACCAGCTGATCATGTTGACTAATGAATATGAACATTTTGCTTCAATTTATGACAATCAAGTTACAATGGTTGTCAGTAGTGTACAATGTACATTTTGGACCTCAGCATGATATGTTTTATTTTTCCATAACTTTCTGAAAAGTAGTCTACCGCATACCTATTCACAAACAGGTGTAAAATGAATATACTGGAAACAACTTATATTTTGTAATTTATTCCACAAACATGTCTTAAAATCACTTTGAAATGCTCATGCTTTGGGAGGTTAAGTTGAGTCATGGCATTGGCAATCAACCCACCCAGTCACTGTCCTGTTTCCATGGACATCTCATATGAACAAATCAAGTGGAAACATGCATTACTCATGTCAGAAGTTGGGGTATGAACGTTTGAACGTCGAACCATTACTCCTCAAATCAGCAAGTCAACATCTTCTCCCGGGCGGGCTTCCATGTTATTCGAGGACCGGACCTAGTGGGAACCCTGCAGAACGCACACATGCTTGCCGTGCATGGCGTTACTCGATCATTCCCAATATTCGAACACGAAACTATGATCCGTGTCAGCGAATCACCTCGCTTTCCATCACTGCCAGCTCATGCAGATACGGAGGATCCCCAGCAGAAGAACGTGCGCGTGCATACATGTTCGCTAGCGATGGCGTCATCCAAACTTCGAAGTTCATTCTGCATCTCAACGGGTTCGCGTGGGCTCCGTGTATTCATCAGCGACATTAATGGGAACCGTCCGTAGTTCGTATTTGAGTCCGCTCATGCTGCAGCTTACTCACCTCACCCGGTTGGGTTAGAGCGGACTAACTGACTCCCTTGTTCCCCTGTGATATCATCGGGTCTGTCAATGAAAGGCTTCTTCTTATCCACGAGGTCGGCCCCACAAAAAGATGACATTGACAATCCCCGCCAGTATTCTTTTTTGCTCCACCAGACATGCGCTGGCGGATAAGTCAGCTGACACGGAGAAGGAAAAGACAATCGGATGTTATTGATACATGCCACGCGCGTTCGCATCCGTGTCATTGACATCGGGATAGACGCGACACTGGATGGAACATACAAGGCCAAAACAAACCAAAATCAAAATCAAAATCAAAGAAAGCAACGCACTAGCACCAGGGACTACGGCATCCGCCCACCATCAAACCCGCCATCCGCCCCAATTTGCCTCGCTGAAGTCTTTGCATCCAAAAAGAGCTCGTTCATCTCTCCGATATCCTCCACCGATATCTCGTTCCGACCTCCTAAACCGGCCAGAATGGAAGCAGGCGCTAGGAGTTGTAGGGCGTAACTGATTGCCATTTCGTTTATTTGGGTTTCGAATCACATCGTATCGTTTTCGTGTCGTATCGTTACAGTACGTCGGCGCCACAAATCCATAACGTTATCAGCGTTTTTTTTGAACCAAGATAACGATCAAGACAATGAAGACGACGAAAACGAAAACGTACCGCATCGATCCGCGCTCGCCTTCTTCGGCCAGTCGGTCCAACACGCCGGACCCGAGCTTGAGCCCCTCCACGTTCGCACGGAGTTGCACCACCTTGGCAATCTGATTGCGATTGTAGCCATCTGTCTTCACTATGAGGCACCTGTGCGCACGCAAAACAAAAATCAAAGTCTCAACGACTAGCAAGAAGCTGTCCTACATACCGATCGAGTAGATCGACGGGTATCCCGTGTGGAGATACTACGTCCGTCGTCCCGCGCACGAGCGCGTTGCCCCGGTTGGTAGCCAGGATGACCGTCGGCGCCATCGGGGACTCGAGCAGCGAGTTGAGATACGTGAAACACTCGACATCGAGCATGTGCACCTGCGCAAGCCACAAGGTATCAATCACCTCACGGCGTCGCGATCCGTCCCCAAGGGAAGGCGCACCTCGTCGATAAACACCACCCCAGGAATGACCTCCGCCACGCCCTGGTCCACGTATCCCTTAACGACTTTGTTGACTTCTCTCCGGAGCTTGTCTGTCACCTCCGTCCGTCCGCTCTTCATCAGACTGCCCATCACGCTCATGATATCTTGTCCACCCTGAGGACGAGCGTTGGCAGCATCAAGGTCACCCAGCGTGACGTCCTGCACAAGCTCTTTCCGCTTGTGCACGTCCCCTTTGGGTAGAGGGACATACGTCTCGGATTCGAGGTCGTACGACGACGCGTACGCGTCCGACCGGCCGACGCGCTGTGGATGTATGTATAGATTTTCGACAATCAAGACGTGGTCGGGGTGAATCAGACACGCAAAGAATAATAAATCAACGCACCTTGACAGCGCCCGTGTTGGCTTCGACGTATATAACGTCGCCGACGACGATCTTTTCCTTGAGAATAGCCTCGTATATGGTCGGGTCCAGCCTGAGTTGCTTCGTACCCTTGACAGTCTTGAGCCCGACGATGACGTGCGAGACTGTCTTGCCGTAACCGCTCAGCGGGTTTTCGGACTCGGTGGGCGTAAGCTCGGTGACTTCGCCTTCGTAGACTTCCTTTGTTTCCTTTATCCGGAGGCCTGAAAGCGAGTGTCAACGATGTGAATTTGAGGGAGTTCGGAACGCATGCGAGAGTAAAGGGGAGGGGGCGAGAGGGAGAGGACAAAGTACCAACACCAACACCAGCAAACGCTAAACGCAAATTAAATAAGAACGCACCGATCGCCCTCCGAAATGCCTCTGCAAGCACCTCCGTCTTCTTCACCTCTGTACTGTACACTTCGGATCCAACCATGGGGCAGAACGGGACTTTCACACCAAGCTCGTGCGACACAGCGAGCGCGAGCGCGGTCTTGCCCGTACCAGGTGCACCGACGAGGAGAAGGGCACGGCCGGAGAATTTTCGCGATTTGATGAGGTCTACAACAACACCACAGGCCTAAGTGGGGGTGTCAGTGGGCGAACAGAACCAGGGCGATTGAGCGATGGATTCAGAATGCAACAAAAGAGCATTGGACGCGTAACGATAACGTACCTCGCGTGCATTGTTCTGGCCGATGAAACCTGCGCCCTCGGACGCGGCGAGCCCTTCCGCGTTGAGTCCGAGACCTTTGATGTGCGAGTGGGGCGCGATGCGGGACGAGCGGGAGTTTGACGCAGCGGAGGGCGGTGGGAGAGCGTTGTGCGCGACGGGCGTCGACGCGGACGAGCTTGTCGTCGTCGCTTTCATTTTTTGGAGTGTTTTTTTGGGTGCGTATCGAAAGGAACGGGTATATTATGTCAGCATATCCATGCCATTATACTTCCAACTTCTCAAAATAAAGTATGGAGGGCTCTGCGCGCAAATGTGCCGTTTAGTATGCCACCGCCCGGGTCGACGGGGCCCTCGTCAAGTCGGAGCGACTGGCGCAATCGTGGAGCTGGCACGGGATGCAGAAGCTACTCGGACTCGGCTCCCTCTCGACGCGTAAGATCCCTTTCGATGGAGTCATTCAATCGATGGTCGATGGTTTATCGCGTGCCAATCAGATCGGCGAATTGTATTGTATGACACATGACATCCATTGCACCGCAGAGACCCATGCGGTGCCAACAGTCCCGAGGGAACAGAGTGACAAAATAACCCTGTGGATCGGTAGCCCGGGAGCATACAGAAAAGGACGGTGGGTTGTATACGTGTGGGTGCAGTCTGCGCATACCATACAGTGTGGTACGTCTGCGTTTTGTGTGGATCCATGCTCCGCACCTCTTATTCTCTATGACCAATAGCTCCCTCTGCCAGGCCCGTACTCGGTGTTCGACACTGCCACCCGTGTCAATCCCCCCGTTCAAGCTTGCATTGGTACATAGTGATCAGAAGCGTGGTGCGCGCTGCCGGTAATTCTAATCGCCTCTCAGGATAAAACGAGGTCAAGCGTCTCTGCTGTGATGCAGAAGCGTGATATCAGGATCAAACTTACAGATACACACGTGCCTTGAATCACCATCACCGATGTGATCAGCGCCCCGTCGAGATGAACAGGAAACACGTCTTGCGCCTCACTCACGAGGGTGTACTCGAAAGCCGAAACAAACTATTTAATGTCATAAGGAACTCTGTCGTCGATTCCCTCACGGTCCATCCACATGGAGCAAAGTCAAGGGTGGTATCGTGCTGATGACGACTTCTTCTGCGTCGACTTGACACTGCATCAGCAATCGTTCCATCCTCTTGACTGGTCCAGGGTATTACACATTAAAATGCTACTGGAAGCCACTGACCGGGACCAATGATTCACTTGTTTCAAACCTCGGCAGGAATTCGCCAACAATTCGCCAACATCTATTATGCCATCAGTAATAGCACCGTTTCTTTCAGACCTATGTCCCTGTACTGGCTCTGACAACTTCTCCCAAACCAGCGTCATTCAAGGCTTCTCGTGAATAAAAAGAAGCTGTGGCTTGACCAAAGTTCCAAGCAAATAAAAAAAATTGAAAATGTACACCAGACGGAGCTACTATTCCCAATAGATTCTCTGGGGACTTTCCAAGAACATAGTGTCCGTGACTTCTCCATGAATTCCAGTATCTCCTACAGGTCATTCATCCACAAATATTTCTTGTCGTGAGATATATGCCATCCTACGCAACCAGGACGTTTGCCTGACTGACAATGACCACCTCAGAATAGACCCGCACAAAGTCGCTCGGGCCGACCGTGAGCAACTGCTCTTTCCCGCCCTCCCGAAGGAGCGTCAGCGTCTCCTCACTGCTCCTCCTCCACAGATTCTGTCCGGTGGACTCATCCACATTGGACTGCGGCTGAACGCTGTATGCTTGGGCGCTCCCACCGCTCCTGTTTGTGATCGAGATATAGACATTGCGACTTCCACGGTTGGATACCCAGACCATGTTCAAGAAGATATCTCCCTTGCGTACTTCAAGGCAGGAGCAATACTGCCAATGCGATGGATCCTTCGCACGGTCAAAACAGCGCCAGACCAAGTCATTCCTCACCTAAGTACTTCCAGCGGGTCCATTCGTGAGTCGTGACTGTGCTAAAGCGGACGACTAACGTCCCTCAGAAGGTTAAACAGTCTGATATTCCGACCACCTTAGACCCCAATGGGCCAATTGAGAACAGAAAATTATTCTTTTGAATTCTCGCTGAGCCCCATCAAATGATTCACCCAATACACAGTTGAAACCTCGAGAAATTCGTCGATCCCATCAGCACTGCACCGTTTCCTTCCGTTAAATCGACACCCCTGTACTGCTCCCCTCCTCAACTAATTCAGGGCTAGAATCTTGTGAACAAAAAGAAACTGGAACAACTTGACCAAAGTTCCTCGTGCGGTTGTTTTACCGCCGAAGAGATCACCACGGTGTTGAGCGCGCTCCGGCTCCCCTTGCAATCGCCT
>JBBPPX010000113.1:0-77560 GCA_038092235.1 Leccinum boreale
ACTGACATGTGTGCACAGACCAGCTTAGGGCCGGTCTGAATAAGCTATGCTAACTAATCTAGTAATGTATCAACGAGTGTTATGAAGATAAAGGTACAGGTCACGTGATGATGACTAAGCAAGTCACATGACATAAAAGTAAAGGGAAAGATGTAAAGTCGAAAGAGGTCACGTGATGCTGACTAAGTAGGTCATGTGACTTTGAAGAGTCGAAAATAAAGAGGTTTGTAACAATCCCCCAGAGGAGACCCATGTGACCTATTGTTATCCACCTGTTCCTCATCGTCCACGTCAGAGGATTGAAGGGATGGAGCCTCTGGATAATAGGCATGTGATTTTGAGGTGCTATGAAGCATTCAAGTTGATTGTAGGTATATGACTTGGAGTCTTGGACATTTCCTACTGAAATTTTTCTGTGGTTTGGACATCTTGAAAGCCTTGGGGCAATTTATCTTATGCCAAAGTTATGTAAAGTAAACCTTCTCCATCTGTAATAACTGAAGTCAAGGTGTCCTTATTTTGTTTTGGGAAAAATATATATTTTGTGGCAGCAACAGATGAATTGAGACTTTGGCTCATTATACTCACTGTGACATCCAGTTTTCCACCTACTAGTGCGACTGCCAGTAGTGGGAGTGCAGTTGCAACCTTGGCACTCTATAGACTCTGAGATCTACCAGATGCAGAATCATGAATGGGCTGAAACCAACAGGTTGTGGCTGGTCTGACATGTAACTGTCACAAACATCCAAGGAAACTGGCCTGATTCCCCCGCGAAGGACCACAATTCGAAGGGTCCGCAGTACATCCATGACTAAACATATCTACATTATAAACTCTAGTATGATCTTCCGAACATGGTCCAGCGTTTCGCATCTTGACCACACGCAACGCATTTGGTCTTGCCAGGCTCGAGCGGGGTCCAACGAGCCTGGTCAAAGGGAATCGCAAGCGACTTGGCTCCCGCAGACGGCGCGCGTTCGTCTTGAGGTTCCGCACTGTGGAACAAACCAACGGTTAGTATTTGGACAGGCATCCTCTTCCACGCAAGGCGGATTTGGGTCGTGCCGAAGGAATAACTCACGATCGACCACTTCGTTCCTTGATATCGTCCTCGCACGCTTCTCGCTCGCACCAGGGAATAACAGCAACGCACTTGTTGTCCAGCGTCGGGACGAAATCTTCCCAGCGCGTGACTTCCTTCAAGTGTGCGTTGTACTCGTTCAGCGCTTTCGCGTACATGTCGCGGTGAATGGTTTCGAGGAGTTGCGGGACCGCAGCTTTTAGGTCTGCGAGCGCAATAGGGGCTTTCGCACCAGTGTCACGACGGACCGACAAAGTTTGTTGTTTCGCGAGATCGTTTGGTCCGATCTCAAGACGAAGAGGTACACCCTATGGGAAATAAACGCATCTCGGTGATTTGTGTCAAAATAAGAAGCAACCCGGGAATCAAACCTTTTGTTCCCAGTCGTTAAACTTGTACCCAGGGGTGTAGCCGTCTCGGAGATCAGCCTTTGCACGGACTCCAATGTCAATGAGGGATTTGGCAAGTTCGTCACACGCGTCATTGATCTTGTTCCTGTCAGCGTCGCGCGTCTTGGCCGTGATACCACACGGGACAACGACAACCTGGATCGAAGCAACGCGGGGAGGCAGAACCAGCCCCTGGTTATCGCCATGTACCATGACCATGATACCGATGGTACGGGTAGAGAGACCCCACGAATTTTGCCATGCGTAAGTTTTGCCTTGACCAGTGGGATCGTTGGGATCCTCGACCACGATATTGAACATTTCTGGTTTCGAAAAGTTTTGGCCAAGACAATGCGAAGTGCCAGCTTGGATACCACGTCCACTCGCTGGAATGAACCCCTCGACAGTAGTGGTATAAAGGGCGCCAGCGAACTTTTCCTTCTCAGACTTTACACCTTGAATCATGGGAACTGCAAGCAGCTCCTCGTAGACACGCGCGTAGAGGTCAAGGATTTGACGGACTTCCACATCGGCTTCAGGCTTGGTGAGATGTGCGGTATGACCTTCCTGCCACAGGTATTCGCGGGTTCGGAGGAATGGCTCTGGAAATGAGTCGACACTCAGTGTCCGCGAGACATGAAAACAAGTGCATCACGCACGAGGATGTTTGAACTCCCATCTCACGACGTTGTTCCACAGGTTAAGCTTCAACGGCAAATCTCTATGGCTCTTGATCCACTTGGCATAATCTAAGCGCTGTTAATGAAGTGTGAAGAGGGTCGTGGAGCGGACGCACAGGGATACATGACAGTCTCGGAGGTTGGGCGGATGGCGATGGGTTCCTCCAATTCGGAGGATCCACTGATATGTCATTAATTAAGACTGTCGACACGACACGTTTGCACAGGGAAACTTACGCTCTTGTGACCCAAGCGACTTCAGGGGAGAAACCCTCGACGTGGTCCTTTTCGCGCTCGAGCACCTTGGAGGAGACAAACATGGGGAAAGACGCATTCTGTACGCCCATGGCTTTGATTTTCTTGTTGAACCAATCTGGCAGCACGTCACACATCATCGCATCAACCAATGGCTATAGAGACCTACCTTGAATTTCCTCCCAGATGCTGTAAGACCACGGTCTGAGGATATAGCATCCACTGACGCTGTAATACTCCAACATGTCCGCCTTCAACAAAACCTACCGCGAAAAAGTCCTCAGAACGCAGATCCGCACTCGTTCGGTTCAGCAACACTCACGCTCTGGTACCAGGCGGAAAAGTCGACCTCCTTCTTGACGCCGATCGCGATCTGGACGGCACCCTCGATCTTGGCTTCCTCTTTCTCCTTTACGACGGGCTTGGGTGCTGGTCCGTCTGCCTTGAGAGCGGCAAAGTCGACCTCTTCTACCTTGAGGTCCTCGGTTTCGAGGTTCTTGAGGTATGTGATGATGTCTTTTCCGGAGAGGAACGACGTCGAGCTCGAGGAGCACGCATGGACTGCAAACGTCGCATCCGACGATGCGATAGAAGCGTCGATCACAGTGACGACCTTGGGAAAGGTGTCCTTGTTCAGCGCCAGGTGGGACACTGTGATCGATGGATGGGATGAGGTGCTGGCCTCCGAGATATACGATGCAGATGAAGCAACGCACGCGAGTTCTTATCGAGGCTGAAAAACTCGGTGAGGAGATCCTCCGAGGCGAGACGGAGGTCCTTGAGATTGAGCTTCTTGGCGATGGCTGAGGAGCTAGTTTCGGTGTCGTCGCGCGCGATGACGACGACGGGGACTGGAGTGGCTGTTTTTGCTGTTTTTGGCTTGTAGACGAGGGTTTTTATGAGCTCGAAAGAAGCGGGGACGGCTGGGGTTGCGGCCAATGCATCGCGCCAGGATGCGGGAGAGTTTGTGTCTGCGTGTGATACGATCGAGGAGGACATTTTGGTGAAAGTGGACGAGAAGAGTCGGCGTTTAAAGGAGGACCGAGCTGTTATCAGATCTCGCCCATTTGCGAGCGCGCGCGAGTGAACGGCTCGCATCTCGAAATTTTACTAGTAGCGGTACGTAAACAACAACTAGAATTCGACACTGCCAGGAGGAAACATCATCGGCTCTCGAACTTCGTCGCGCTTAGCCTTCCCACAAAGCAACTCTACCAACTTGAACGCAAACAGAAAAACAGTGCCTGTGTGTCGCCGTGTATACTTTAAGATCAATGTATCGCCGGCAACATGGCTCACCTGGTCCTCGACTGTGTGGTAAAGTCAGCGTACCCGGAGAGCAAGTCGGACGTCGACGACGCACCTCGTCACCAGCGTTCCTTTTCCCGGCACATTGTCGGACACGACGACAGAATCCTCCTTGTACTCGTAACCTGTCAAGAAATCGAGCCCGTTCTTCACTCAACGTCACGTCCACCTACCTGAAACCAACTCATTCTTGACGACCGGATGCGACGTTATCGGTTGCAGAGGAAGACCAGCCGTCTTCGCAGCCAGCGTACCTAAGTCGTCCCGGTAAAAATGACACAACCTAGACGTCTCCGGAACGCACCTGCACATATCATGGCCACGATTTTATTGCCTTCGTAGTACTCCCTCACCAGGGTCTGCACTTCGCTGGACTGGGAAAGGGTCTCGGCACCCTTGAGCCCGCCAGGGATGATCAAGGCATCGTACTTGTCCTGCAGATCGTGATCAAGATCCCACGTAGTACGCAGTCGTACCATCTACACCTACCGGGCCCGCAGTCAGAGGTTGCAGAGTTGTATCAGGCAGGATCTTGACCCCCCTCGAGCATACGACCAGCGCCGGACTCGTGCCCGCAGATTCGTATAGGGGTCCACCACTTTGAATATTGGCAGACGTGCATTCGACGCCTGCCCGTACGAGCGTATCGTAGGTGACGGTACTATACTTGTCAGTCCAAGCCGTAGCGCAGCGACGTCCACCTCACAATTCAATCTCTTCGGTACCGTCTGCGACCAAAATGAGCGCCTTCTTGGACATCTTCTGGTCTTGATTATCAGAAAGACGATGAAACTGCAAGGAGAAACCCGCAATCAATCTTTCTCGGCGAATATCACGGGTCAAACAGCCAGCGCCTCTTCGGATTAGATACATGATGAGTAGTGTCCATTTAGAGCTAACGCCCGCTCTACGTCATAACTTTAACTCCCGTCAGGCGGTCTCATCGTTCGTCGCCTTCTTCAACATGTCCTGCCAGTCCAACGCCAACTTCGTAAGTGTCTTGCTTCTCGCTGCATACCGCGACATGCATGAGAACGGCGCTCCTCGTGAATGAACGTAAAACCCACCAAACACGGAGAGAACTTCCCGTAACAGGTCGCGCTTCAGCAGTCCCACCACCGTCGGACACCAACAATCATCCCTCCCAGGTCGCCTACATCGCGGTGAATCGTCCGTATTCATATACCCACGGAAAACAACGCACCAAAACACCGGCCCAAACAAATCCCTGATAAGCTCTTCCCCTTTAGCTCTGAATCCTTCGTCCGCAATCTTTTTTGCATACAACAGCAACGCCTGCTTGAACTCAGACGGACTCTCGAGCGCCTTCGCAGCGTGCATTTTAGACTCGAGATGGCCCAACGTCAGTGCCGTGTTCCACCACTCAGGTTGTTCCCTGTGCTCGATCGTCCCTGTGATGTTGCAAATGGCACTTTCGAGCGAGGCGACAATTTCCTTGTTCGCCCGTTGGCGGCTTTGCCAGACATCCGAACCCTCGGCCCACCAGCGCTCGCTAAGTTTAATCCACGAACAAAGTTGAGGCTCGAAAGAGTACGCGACTCCAGTCGAACACTGAATGATGGGTGCACCATTCGGTCGAATCGAGGCCGAAAGGATAGTGCAATTTGGCGCATTGAGTAACGATTCGACAGTGGTTGGAGGAAAATACGCCGATTGTGACTTGACGTTTCTAGTGGGCAAGGTCACGACGTGATGTTGGCGATGGGCAAATGCACTCACATACAACTCAGCTTCCCCGACACAGTCAACAGAAGAAGCGCTGTTTTGCAGCTCTGTATTATTGCGCACGTGGAGCCTAGGCTTAGCGTGGGCATTATCCTTGTGGTGGGCTTGAGGTTAGCTAGTCTGAAGATGACTGTACGGATACGGCTCACCTCCTTCCCGTATGTGAGTACACGTTCACCGACCCATCTTGCGTTGCCACTGCACAAAACGAGGATGATGCTGTCAAGCCAACCACAGGCGATGGCAAGTAGTCCAGCCATTGTGTTTGCTTCCCGCTGACGAAAAACACCTCCGTCGGTCCATCTCCCTCTGAATTTCGAGTCTCCAACATGTCTTCGGTCCCGTCCACTTTCGTACTCAACAACGTCAATATGGTCGGTGACGGCAAGACGTCGGGGGCGTGTAAAAGGCGTGGTGCTTCCCATCTTGAACCCGCGCTGGCGATCTCGCGAACGGTAACGCTCTCCCTCGGTAGGTCTCCACCTAGCGTGCGCGGTTTGACAGACACTTCATCCTCCAAAACGGAAGCTTTCCGCTTGCCCCTACCCATCTCAGGAGTTTGTTCCAGAGAGTCGATAGGAACATCCATATCCATGGGACCCCCCATTTCAATATCTGCATCGAAGCCACGCATGCTCAGCACAGGTGATGGTGAAAAAGATCCTGGTCTTGCTTTTGATGCTGGCGGTCGCAGGTCGTTGGTCGGTGGTTCTTGGGCAGGTGGCGCAGTCGCCGCAGAAGGTATTGACGACATGAGAAGAGGCTGTACACGTTTCTTTGTGCTTTTCTTGGCGACCAATTTATTGATGTGTTCACCGCCGTTGACGACAGTTGCCGTACCGAATCCGGATTGGGTATTCTGTGAGGCCGCACGCGGGGCTGGAGAAGGAGGAGGGGTAATGCGGGACGGGGAAGGAGCAGTCTCATCTCCATACGTAGTGCCATGAGAGAAGCCATCAGGGATAGGGGGTACGGTGAATCCGAACTTCTGTAAATATTGCGTCTGCGAACTATAAGGGGCGATACCCTCCAACTCTTCGGCGTCGAAATCAAAAACTGCAATCGTGCCATCCGAAGAAGCGGCGTAGAGAGTGAGTCCGTCCCGGGACCTTTGGTGTGTCAAAGGGGCGTATAAAATCCTTTATAAAACTCACCAGCTGAGGTCCATGACGTGTCGTTCAAAAACTTCTCTAGCGACGATAAGAGGACGAGCAGTTTTCGTCTGCCAGATTGAGATGGATCTGTCGTCCGCTCCAAGGGCGACGACAGAGCATATATTCCAGGTTGCAAGGGGTGCACTCGGGTTACGCAGAAAGATGTGTGGGTTATAGCTCTGATGTAGTATGACTCGATTGCACTGAAAGGAAGAGACGATGGCACTTACTGCAACTTCGACGGTATTCTCGTGACCAACTAGGCTGATCTCGGAAGTCCAAAGACCTCGGGTGATGACAGCAGCAATGAAGACGAATCCTCTGTTGTTGGTAGCGTTGGAGGCTGTGATGTGGGCACCATCCGGAGACCAGCTAGAATAGGGGTGAGATAAATCATGCAAGGGGGTTCAGGAACAGACCTGAGGCGGCGAAAGAAGGTGCTGCCAGGGGAATCTTCGAATGGTTTTGTTACTTCGGCTTCTAGGCCCCAATCGGTTGTCCGCCAAATCTTGACAGTCTTGTCGTCTGACTGGGTGGCCATGAATTCGCCTACGGGATCGAAACAAACACCCTTGACGAATCCGTTGTGCTCATCTAGCTTGCGTATCCGTTCTAGAGCGGCGGAATAAGAACGAGGAATGAAGAAGACGGTCGGAGTACATACCGAGAGTATACCCACACCAAATCATCACTCTCGAGTCCAAACCGACAGAGGCTAGGTAGCGGTCTTCGGGAGCCCAAGCAATATCGACAACATCTGCAAAAGAGTAAACATGGAATGAATGTCACAAGCATAGATTATATACCGCTTTCATGACCAGGCAGTCGTTTCATCGGTTTCCAGTTTTCGATGTTGATCTCGTTGGAACCAAAGACCTTACCCCGGCCTGACCTGTTCCAAAGCCACAACACATGAGTGAGATAGACAGCGGAGGGTTGCACAAGCATACACACGGGTCAAGGTCCCAAATCATGATAATCTCGTCGTCACTGCCACTCGCCAACCATCTTCCCGAATGTGCCCATCTGACGGTGAGCACCGGCCCGGTGTGCATACTGAGAGTGCAGAGAGCTTTCGGTGGGCGGTTCGAGAGTTCGGATGCGGAGTTGAGGATGGGTTTGGTGCTCCATATACGCACTTTTGCGTCGAGTCCTCCTGTTGCTATTCGTGAGCCGTCTGGGTGGACGTGGATGGAAAAGATGGCGAGGCGTTTTGTATCTTTTGCGCTGTCTGGTGATTTAAATATGAATGAAAAATACGTCTACGAACGATCTGGAATTACCTCTGTGCATCACCCATGTCGGTTTTGTGAACCGCATAGCGTAGTGGTTACTGACGAGGATTGTTCATTCCATAAAAGGAACGGACGCCGGCTGTGAACTTACTCCTTTCCCAACGACCACGATGAGAGTGTTCGCTTTGCTCCCTCTTGTCTTCCTCTCCACCGTCCTCGCGACGTTCATCCCAGACGACCAGGTCGTTCTCGGTGATCCAATTCACAACAAGGATACCGCAAAGATCCACCAGTGGATAGACGGAAAGCCCTTCGTACAGCAGCACGGCTTGCTGTGTGAGTTTCTCAAGAGTGCTTTCCCGAGAGATACTGACAGTGCACACATCATACAGACGAGCTTGTCCAGCATGCGCACTTTTCAGACTATCAGCTAAGGATCACCGAGCCTACGCTCTGTGACCCCTCCGTCAAGCAGTACTCTGGATATCTTGACATCACCGACGATAAACACCTTTTCTTTTGGTCCGTTTCTTCCTGCGTCATATCCCACAATCTGTCTGACGCCTATTCGTTTCACAGGTTCTTTGAGGCCCGAGAGTCGCCAGAGGATGCGCCATTGGTCATGTGGCTGAACGGTGGCCCTGGCTGCAGCTCCTCCACGGGTCTTCTCTTCGAACTTGGCCCTTGTCGCATCGCTGACAATGGTACCAGCACCACTCATAATCCCTACAGCTGGAACCAGAACGCAAACATCATATTCCTTGACCAGCCCGTTGCCGTGGGATACTCTTACGTCGAGGACGGGAGTACCGTCAACACCAGTCCTGTTGCCGGCCAGGATGTGTACGCGTTCCTCCAACTTTTCCTTAACCGCTTCCCCGAGTACGCGTCCCTGCCCTTCCATCTCGCTGCTGAGAGTTACGGTGGTACCTACGCCCCAAACATCGCGAGTGTCATTTACAACGAGAACAAGAAAGCCCCTTTTGCAGCCAGCAACGCACTCACCGAGATCAACCTCGCGTCGGTCATGATCGGCAACGGCATGACCGACAATTATATCCAGATGGCCTCGATACCTGACTACCTCTGCGAAGGACCATACCCAATCTACGATGATCCCGAAGGACCCCAGTGCCAGGCGCTCAGGACAAAGGTTCCCACGTGCCAAAGACTTGCAAAGGCTTGCTATGATTACGGCTCGCGCCTGGTCTGCGTTCCTGCAGCTTTGTACTGCAATAGCCAGCTGTATGCTCCGATTCAACGTGGGTCATCCTCTAATCCCTTGCCTATCACTTTTATATATCACACTTTTTTCCTTGTTAGAATCCGGCCTGAACCCTTATGATGCACGTCGTCCTTGTGACCCCGCCAAGGATGGCCCGCTCTGCTATCGAGAAATGGGCTGGATTGAAACCTACCTGAATCAGCCCGATGTCAAAATTGCACTAGGCGTGAACCCTCAGCAGAACTTTGAATCTTGCAACATGGCTGTCAATCAGGCGTTTACGTTCCAGGGAGATTCAATGCACAACACTCCCGCTTTGTTACCTCCCTTGATTAACGACGGAGTGAGGTTGCTAATCTATGCTGGAAATGCTGGTGAGTGGAATGTTCCTTTCATTCATGGTAGATATCGGTCGACTAACGTTTCACGCTACTAGACATGATGTGTAACTACATTGTAAGCGCTTGATATCAGGGGTTGTGGAAGGTTACTCACCTCTTGTAGGGTAACGAACGTTGGTTGGAGGTTCTCGAAACTGATTTCCTCGGCGAATTTACAAGTGCGGCGACGGAGCAATGGCTAACGGAATCCGGAAAAGTCGCAGGGACCGTGCGCAGCGCAAACGGAGGTGGCTATGGTGCAGGTAATATTACCTTTGTCACGGTCTCCGAAGCAGGGTCAGTCTGCAGTTACGCCTTTCGCGGGTTGCTGGATACTGATGCCTCTTTTCATCGCAGCCACATGGTTCCTTTTGATCAGCCAGAGGCTGCTTTGGTAGGTCATCCGTGCGGCAATCATGAACATTCTTCTGAATGCATCCCACTAGGACATGTTTACGAGGTGGATCAAAGATATCCCTCTGGCATGAAGGCTGTTGTTTTTTCCCTGGCTCTGCTTCTGAATAGAACCGACATATGTTGTGTTTATGTCGAATCAGTATTTTCATGTACATGTAGTGACATTCACAATTTACTCCAGAATGCTTGGATCCTAGACCTACTCATCTTTGGTACCTTCTGTGCATCGAAGTTGTGTGTACAGGATATTGGCTTGGTTTGCGCTTTTCTCAACCACTGCTCGAATCCAGTTGTGTTCGAAGGCACCTGCAAACTTTTGGCAACATGAGCTGAAAGCCATCATGGAGGCTCTTCAGTTTTGCGCAATGTTTACTATGGAGAACCAACTCTTTGATAGTCTTCCATAGGCAGACCCTTAGGTAGAAAGACAGTCGTTCCTATTCTTCTCTTTCATGCAGTGCACAATACCGGGACAGAGTCGCTCTCTGCCCCAAAAGAACTGATGCATGACACAACAACGTGCTATGATTTATCTTATCCACGGGTGGGTTCGCTCAGCGATGTCGTGTGGGTTGGCTTATTACCTAGCTTATTCACTGGCTCCCCTTCCGACTAGCGGCTCCCTCCTCTTAACCACCGGCCGTGGGAGCAGGCTCTTCTTTGTAGTACTAAATCTTCGCAAGCAGTCAGTTGCACGCGGGTGCTCCCCTTCGAGCCGGGAATCCCTCCTGATAGGGTTATTGCTCCAAGCCTTTTCGGTAGATGGGGAACAAGAAGGGCCTTCCTAAATCAGTCAGCTCAATGATCAACCCACTCGTTTTACGAGCTCTGATTGGCCGAGGCGACTTCTAAATCGGAAAACAAGGTGAGTCTCGGCCCAAAGATCATAGCGATGATCAGGTACCTGTGCCCAGTTGCAGGCGAGATACTGTACTTACTATAAGGGAAAGCTCCGAGTATAAGGGAAAGAATTACAGATAGACGAGATAACAATTGTTCATTTCATTTATACAATTCTACGATAGCACAAGAAATAAAAGGGGAGGCATATGTAGTTCTTCTTACGATTTCAAGATAGCTAGTATGGATGATCTGCCTACTGTGTATGGATGAGCCAGTCTAGGAACAGGACACTGGCTCGGGGAGGCGTCTCACTGACTATCGCGAACGAGCTCCACACTCAGGAAGTGTAGTGAGAGGTGGTACCGGGGCAAAGCGTGAGCGTGATGTCGGTGTTAGGACAAGTGTAATCGACGAAATCGGCAGGCGTATATCCACCTAGTGTGCGGGTAAAGAGAGATGGGCATTAACAATCGTATATACGTAGTCCGAGGCGAAGCGATGCGACTCACCGGCACCATCGTTGTCAGGGAAGGCGTACGCGTTGAAGCAGGTGTTGTAATAGAAGGCACTGTTAGGACCGGGGCCAGCATTGTTCTGGCAGCCTCCGCCGCTCGCAGGTAAAGCACCACCACTGCAGGCAGATGCAGAAGAACAGCAGGGAGAGTAACACGTACTGCTTCCCGGACCAGGGACGGGCTAATTCTACGTCAGTGCGGGGAAATAAAACTTTAGGGGAAAGTTTACTGACACAGCCGGATGAGATAGTGCAAGCAAACGCGTCACAGCTTGTGTCGGCCGAGGAGATCTTCATCCCAACGTTGTAGCCATAGATGAGGGAGATGTCATAGGTTACAGAGCCAGGGATAGCATACTAAACGAAAGGCAAAGGCATTAGAGAATTAAAACGTGCTGCTTGAGCTGGAAACCTACGAAATTGAATTCGGCTCTGCTGAAGGGTGTCACACCATTCCAGGTGGGGCCACCAGTGGTGCAAGAGGAGCCATCGCTATTACAGCCAGTGCCTGTACCGATTGTGAGCAGAGTCCAAAGCATTAGCCAAAAAGACCAAAACCTTACCAACGTTGATGGCTCCATCCCAGTTGGAACTGATGCCCATGTTCAGGCTGGCCCCAGCAGCAACGGTCTTGTCGTTGCTGATACTACCGAAACTGTTCTGGGTGTAAAGGAAGACAGACTCGCCACAGTTGTTGGCGACAGTCAGAGACTGGGCCTGAGCCACGGTCACTAGTGCTGCGAGAGCGAGAGTGGAGAGAAGATACATGATGTCTGAAAGATGGGTGTTGAAGTAAAGATGGGGCTCAACCTCTGCCTTTATATACTTTACTGCGAGTACTGAGTCTCCCCGGTGACCTAGTATGAATTCCGGGGGTGCCCAGTACGTTAGATCGAAGACAATGCAGATGTCCAAAGTGGGCTGAATGCGATGGAATTCTACAGGAAACCACGTACAGTGCATCCATAAATATTCAAACCATCGCATTGATGGCGTTGACCAGTATATGGAGACAGGCGGTGAAATTATCCAAGGACATTCCGTGTAACTGTGCTCACCTAGTCTCAGACGGAAAAGGCATACTCAACTATGCAACGTTGCTCAGATCCACAGCGATCACATATCATATTACATAGGCCTTGAATCGGATATTTGTGGAGACAGTTTCGGCACCATTTCCAACCGAGTTTTACTCTCGAAGTCCTGTGACCCCATGAGAATCTATACGGTGATGCGATGGCCATAGAAGAAAGTAGCCCTTAAGCCTCGGATCTAGGGGGCGCAAGCCAGCAACTGCCAAGGAGAAACAATCCCATAAGCGAGAACCTAAGCTCAAGGTTTTGATAGGGGGACTTTGTGCGTATGCCAATTTCCGCGTCCGGGCGGCTCCCCACATACACCTCGGGAACGGTCAAGGTCTGATTTGTCTTTTCGAATCAAAGGGCGGGTTTCAAACAGAATGCCATCCTGGGACTCCGGTGATATTTTCAGTGTCCTCGCTTGCACACGATATAATGGGGCTATGATCCTTGTTCAAGGGATGGAATAACCGGATGCGATGCACGCCACCCATCTGTTACAACTTGCACATTAGTTTGACTCATTATGCGAGTACTCAGCCGCACCTACGTTTACCTGAAAAGCATACGATCATAGAACTTGGTTACTATCAAAATCATCTGAGAAAATATATCTGGAACCGCGGCTTATGTAAGTAATTCCACGCTGGGCCATTTCAAATGTGTATAGCTAAACACCACAACCATATTGATCATGATGCATAGCCTGGCTACTGCCAGCCAACACCAGTGACAAGTATAGTTGATTCCAGTTCGAGTGTCTGACTGCGCACCCAACGGACGGACGCGGAAAATTTGTCACATATCGTGATATATGTTTTCATTCGCGGCGTCGAGGGATGGCTGGTTCAGCTAGCCAGCGACAACTTACAAGGGAATGGAAATGCCTCGAGATCAAGGTTCGAAAGGGACTTTAAGGATCATGAGATGGCGACGGTATTCAATAAATGCAAGTATTATCTTCCCAGCTTCCTTCGATTTAACTCTCTTCGTTGCATGCGGGCACTATTTTTTGACCGTAGCGGCTCAGACTCATTAACGTTTCCGGGCCGCATAGCCAGTCTTTTGTATCGAGGATTCTATGAATTCGAAGACATGACACGCAGTTCTCACCTTCTCGCAAGTCGGAGGACTTCACTGGGGTTTCAAACGCAAACTCGCCCCGTGAAACATCATAGGTGTGCAGCCGCACGTATTACTTGGGATACTGAACGCCTTGCCATCGTTGATCAAGGGTGTTTTTTGTACCATTACCCTCATGCAACTCCGTGGATAGGCTCAACTGATCGCTCGTATGCGTTCGCCGCTCGGATAGACGACCGGTGCTGTTTCAACAGATACCCATCTATGTATGCATGTGCATGTCATCCAAAATACTTGTGGTCATTGACGCGCCATCGAGGTGCCTTGACAGTGCTACTTGGTTCGATGCTCCCGACAGCGGGGTCGTTGTGTTTTGCCCTCCATCGATTCTATCGATGCACCTCCAACCATAAATAAGTAGCCGCACAACACACGTTGCTTAAAAGTACGTCACCAGACATGACTTTTTATTACTTACATCCCTCGTGCCCCGCAATAACGCCGCGATGCAACCTTATTTTTCATCGCTCACCTTGACCTTGTGACGACTCTGATTTACAGGGAGAAGCACAATTTCGGTCGCCGATGGCATGATGAACTGGAAAAAACCGGCAGTTACGACGTTCCAAGTCGACCTTTACCTGTTTTGGCCTGCGTTCAGGTATGATCCAGCATACTTTCGCCACCATCACTCCCTTCTTCCACTAGAAGTGTATAATATGACGATAGTTCCCGATCACCAACAGGCGGAATCATGATGATTGATCGGCAGTTAACTGTCACGCCCATTCAAATATCTTTTCTGAATGTGCTGCAGTTCCGAAACGGACGTCGTGCGGTCAAACTCGTAAACGAGTGTGTCTCAATCTAATCAGCGAGGTGATTGAATTTCGAGCAAGGATGGGTCAAATCACTGATTGGCACAGCTAGCACATAAAACTCAGTAAGCCCACGTTTGGTTAGGCTGCGTCGTGGCTCACATACTGTAAGATACCGCCTGAGATCGCTTGCACTGTTAACGTTGGACTTCGCAGATATGATCACATACTATGGGAGCTACTGAGCAGGCATTCTTTGACGGAGCGATTTAGAAGACTTGCCTCATGCCTTGTGACAGCATAGGCCTATTCCTGTTCGCATCCGGATACCAATCGGATCCGTCCGTCGGCTTATTATTATTATCAACCCGCTAACAGTATCCCCCGAGGTGTCTGGATGATGATAAAGACGCGTTCAATGAAGGATGATCCCGTCACTCGAACAAAAAAAAAAAAGTACGAGGCACCATCACAACACTCTAGGAAGAAAGATGCACAAGGCACGTGAGTGGAGGTAACTCGCTCACGAATTTGTCGTTATATGATGAATGACCGGATATCGATCATCAACCGCCGAGGGTGTACTTATTCGCTTTCATCTTCATACCAAAAGTCAGCATCCCAGGCAGGCTACAAGTCACTTGCCAGTGGGAGCTTTTGCCGCGGTGCCTTATGGCGGCACCAGGGCACCATGTCAGACGCATCCAATCGGAAAATATTGACACCGGCAAGATAATTCTACTGCGCACCTTTCAAAGCCGACGGATCCATACCGTTTAGTTCCCGCGAGGCGTTTACGATACTAGACCCCATTCTAGTGTTATTGTAATCATGTTCGCATATCGATGCGTCCATTGATTTACTTGCCGCTCTGCAAGGCACTGTCGGATGTTATGAAAGCTACGCATTCGAGCCGCCGCCATATGGACTCTTGACAAGTGCCCTGATATATCTTCCGCTCACAGCGATGGCACACATTCGGCCATCATGGCAGTTCTGACCCCGCTGCGACCTTGCTCGCGACCGCAAAAGGTCCCGGGGCGCTTGATTGCCAGCCTATCGGATGTTCTAGATTGACGGAGCAGAGTAAGGTTATGATCATTGACTCGGAAGTATTACAGTTGTCGTCAAAACTGAGGCTGAGCAACTTGAGATCGAAAGGATATGTAACCCAATGCGAGTTGTATGTATATGTTAGCACCCGTACAAAGATGTATTCCCCGAACTATTCGTCCTACCTCATCTCGTGTCAGTTCGCTTGACGTAGGGCCACCGTCCTGCAGAGGATATAGTTACTGGGCGGAGCGCCAGATGAGTCTAGTGGTCACAGCGCAATCCCGCTGCAGCTTCCGCTATAGCGATCAATTGCTACTTTGTTAACGTGATATGCGTGATGTTCTAGACGGATGATCGCACGTGCGATCACACCGATCACATAGAGTACTATGCTAGTACACATCTAGAATAGCCGGCCATCGATGATACAGTCAACCCCCGAGACTTCCGCAAGCGAGGTTTTTAATTAAGCCCTAGGCCAGTAAGGGAAGTCAGCGCGCTCTAAATCCGACAGAAAGAGAAAGAAAAAGAGAAGCATTGACAACGGCAGCAAGATACGGTACTAGGAAAACGGCGACGTCACCACAGGATGAGGTCAACTGGTCTTGTGATTGGCTGTGCTTCCTTGTTGGGACCTGGCGCTCAGGTTCGTTGATCCCCGTAGGCCGTGACTTCTAAAGAAAGACAAAAAGGTGAACAGCCAGGGGCGCGGGGATCCGGATAGTTCGGGCTCCGGCCCTCGACCACACAGAGGAAAAAAAAAAAAAAAAGAGGGTGCACCTCTCCAAACGATCGAAACAAATATATGCAGCGAATCCGACGTTGCGGCAATCCTGCTTCACAATGCGATTGGGTTCAAGCACCACAGGCCAGACGGCCCCTTCCTCTCCTTCACCAGCCGAGCGTGGTTTGTTTTGATACGGTTCGTCCACCTCGTTCTCGTAGGCTGCCGTTAACGCGCACTTCAAAGGCAACAACGTGCCAGTGCACACGCCGTAAACCATACTCAACAACATCAATGTTGTCGTACTCGGTGTGGGACCCAGTATGACCGATCTTCGAAGGGACGTGATCCGGTGTTCTCTCAGCATCAATCGTTCTGCACTAAGTATTGCCTGACATCGCATAACGTGCTACCACAACGTTCAGGGTGGTACGCGAAAGAAAAAAAAATGGCTCGCCTCGGAGGACACACGCTGTGACTGCCAGCGTGCATGGGCGAGTGTTTGATTGAATGGCCAGCGAGACATCCGGCAGACGTTGAGCAAGCCTGAAGAAATGGGGCTCGAACTCGAGAGAGATGAGCTCAGACGCGACGGCAATATTGCGGGTACGGTAGACCAGTAGCACTGCTCGGTCGGACCCGCCGCCACCGGTCGGGGTCGGAAGATTATTCCATGGCACCCCTGCCCTTCTTTTCCCTTCTTTTCCCTTCACGTATCATAATCTATCCTGTCTTTGCTCGTTTCACGTTAACCGCGAGAACTTGTTTCTCCCTCTCTCCCTCTCTCCCACTCATACCAATGAAACTCTATCATTGACCGAGAGAATCGTGGGTTCCAACCTGTACATAGTACACGAGTCCGTCATGTTATCGCGATCGGCCGCAGTGTTTAGAAGCCGCTTCTGATTACTGTAGCTGAGCTAGACGCCAGACAGCCCCCATTGAAGTCGACGGTAACCTGTATCTATATGAGCACACGTTCATCCTTTATCCACGTGATTGCTAGTATAGCCTATCAACAACTTGGAACTTGCAGCGTAGATAGATTGAGCGATTGCGTGATATTTGATTCTTCCTTTCCTTCCCCAAAAAACTCTACAGATGATGTCACTAAGTAATATAAGAATGAGGTGTATTATCTACTGGGATGCGAGATGGTATTGCTGACATGCGAAAAAAGGAAACGAGATGAATGCAAGAGCATGTGTAGATGGTTTGAATAAATAAGCACATTGGAGACAAGGATGCTTGTTTTGTTTTTGCTTGGGTTAGCGAGACAGGGTACCCTCCTACGATTGAGTCGCCCTGTCGCAGCCCATGAAGGAAGACCGAAAGACTGTGCACCATATATACACAATAAGGATGAGGACGAAGGTCCCAGATTTGCCACGTGGTAATGAAGATGATTCCACAGTGAATGACACCTGATAAAGAGAGTAAATGTGTACACGTAATTCCACAACAAGGCCGATGCAGGACGGAGATGAAACCCAGGAAGGAGCGAGGTAGATGGATGATGCAAGAGAGGAAGAGAAACGAGCGTGAGACATGAATGCTGAATGAGTAATGACCGGATGATTGGTTGCGGAAGGAATGGGGGGAAGGGGTGGCGCGCGCAACTACAGCGTGCGATCAGAAGAAGTGTTACTGTATGGACGACCGGAAACTTACTGGTTACAAAATAATTATTGTCTTTTCCAGAAACCTCTGACAGTTCCGACGCGGGTACCCTTGCTCGATGCTGGCATCGGCAGCCTGGATGATAGAGGAACAGATGCCACAACCTCCGTGGGCGGTTTTTCCAGGGTTGTAATCGCTCGTGGGATTTTTGGAGGTATACGAGCAGGTAACACAGGAAGCTTTGATGTATGAGTCCCTGGACCCGTGCTGGCAAGCGCAGGGATTTGTCGCGATTGCGTTGCAATCACGTTCGCCAGCTTGGCCGGCGGAGTGAATTTGGTCGGGGCCTGGGGTATCCTAGATTGAACAGCAGTAGGCGAAGGCAGAGAAGCATGGCTGGCATAAGGAAGCCTGGACGGCGTCGCCGCCGTTCCCTTAGTCGCTGACATCATAGGCGCTTTGATACTTTTTGGTTTTGTTGTCAACCGAAAGATCGATTTCGACCGGGGAGCCACCGGAGCTGCAGGCGCCGAGCTTGTAGAGAGCATAGGATCGACGCCTGCTGCAGACGCCAAAGACGTCCGCTTACTGGAGGCTGGAAGGAGGGAGATACGGGACGCGTATGGGGTGGCAAGGGGACATGCTAAAGAACTACGGGACTCCGACGCCGACGCAGCGGACATATCTGAAATTGAGAGCTGAGAGGCGCTCTGGAAGGTAGTGACCGTGGATGCTGACTGAGGGATGGGGGGCAGGGAGCCAGTCAGTAGATTCGCCCGAGATGATATTCTCAAAAGTGGGGGCTTTGGGAAAATCGAAATTTCCACTGGCATTGCATTGTCTGCTGCAAGTGGTGACATCAGAGTGGGCGATGTAGGTAAGGGAGGAACCTCTTCAAAGGAAGACATGGCAGGACGCTGTGAGCTAAAAGAGGCTCGAGAGAGGGAGAACGAGGCTCGGAGGGAAGCAAGAGAGGATTTCTTGCTCAACGACTTTCTCGGTTTGGTCTTCTCTTTGTCCTCGGCGTCGCTGTCGTTGGCCGAGTCATACTCAACCTCATCTGCTGCCCGACTGGTCGTAGCAGATGACACGTCGCTACGACCAGGGGAAAAACGGGAAATAAGACTGATGAAGCGAGCGCGTTTCTTGGGTGTCTTCAAACTCTTATCTTTCTTTTCCCGAATCGATTTCGGGCTCAAGAGCGTGCTAGACTTGCGATCCGCGGTGGACGGAGTCAGAGACGCAGTCGTCGCGACAGACCAACGGGACTGAGTGCGGATTAAATCCGGAGCGCGGAGACACTGATTCTGATCAGGTTGCGCGGTACGTGCCTCAAGGGTCTGAGAGGCGGTAGCCACAGACAAGATATTTGTTGTGGGCAATGAAGCGTGACTGGGAGAGTATGGGAATGCAGTCTTTCGGACAGGAGAAGTCGGCTCATGGATGAGTTCCTTGAACATGGGCTTATCGTCTAGCGGAGAGGCCGGGAGGGCAATATCCTCTGGGCAGCAGCATGTTGAGAAAACGGCGCTGGTAGGAGAAGTAGGAGAACTGGCATAGGGAGTTGTAAATGAGGTCTCGCGAGACAGAGTACACGAGAAGTTCGAAAAGGTCGGGGACGGTTGGATCGAGTCCTTGTCGTCCAAGATGGGAGGTAGCAACTGAACGTCCTGGTCATGCGAATGCATGGGACAAGAGTCTCCACGCTTGTGGAGGTACGCGTCGAGGATGGGACGCTCGTGGCGGAGAACGAGATCGTGATGAAATTCGCCGTGGACGATGACGGACACGGGAAGAGGGGGAGGGATCTCTTGAGGCTGGCTCTGGTCTGACGAGAGGGTGCTCGTGAAGGAGGGTAGCCGAGAGATGCAAGTGGAGGAGGAGCGGGAGCGCATTGCACGGGACGAAGTGGATTGGGTTACCGAAGATGCAGGGGAGGGAGGGGGAGCTGGAAGTGGCTGGGGAGGGTGAGGAAGCGGAAGAGAAGGGGGAGAGAAGCGAACAGACCTTGTCATAAACGGGAGGGGACGGGGGAACGACGTCGGACTTCCAGTGAGCCATTTCCTGTACGATGAAGCGGAGAGCACGGAGACGCTCCAGTTCCTCGAAGTCGGGGTCATAGACAGTGGAACTTTCTGGCTGGGGAAAGAAGAGTGCATCATAGGAGGGGCAAGGGGAGGAAGTGCGGTCGGAGGAAAGGCGGGGAAGAAGAGGAGAGTCAGGGCGGTCTACGGAACAGGCTCGGTGTGCGCCGAGGGAGGAGGACGGTGACGGGGAGGGAGGACGGGAGGACGCAAAAGGAAAGTCCGAGTGCTCTGAGAGGGCAAAGTCGTATTGGTGCTCGATCCATGAGTGGACGCGAGCGTTGCGATTGGTTGAAGAATCTGAGAGGAGTTGTGCGAGGAGAGCAGAGTATGCTGCATCGTCCTCAGACATGGACGTCCGCGACTGCGACTTCGACTGCGACTGCGACAGCATCTGCGGGGGTGGGCAAGAAAAAAAAAATCTGGAACGCGAGTCCATTTTATTCACACCCGAAAATCACCATCACATAATTTTCTAAACGGCGTGCGCTCAAGCGCAAATCAGCCGACCCGTTCTCTCGGTGCTCCCGTTGCTGATGTAATCAGTCCCCTCAATCATCTCTTGTTGTCGTTTGTTTGTATTCCAAACGCGGCACCGACAATCGCTTCATCGCTCCCGCGAATTTCCACGCCGCCCCTCCTCCCCGCGTTCAATAGTCGTACTGTACATACACTGTCATGCCTGTCGTGCCAGTGCCACATCTTGACATACGTCTGATACATGTGTACATAGCCCGGGGCCCCCCTCCTTTCGTCTTGCGTGACGTTGGCACCTTCTGCCACCACTAGTACTACCCCCTCCTTCTCGTTTGCCGACCCTTCATTTTGCCTTCCGTGAATTGATTGATCTTCATATGCCCTCTTCCCGCTTGCCAATCACTGCCATTCCATTTCTCTCTATCCTCTTGAATATGTCGGTCGTATGTATGCTCCGGCTCGTAACGGAGAGCCACAATCGCTTACGACGCTCACTCTTCAATTTGCTTGAGTTCGGCGCCACACGCCAACGGCAATATTCCTTGCCCTGCCTTAACTATCGTGAGACACTCTGCGCCTCGTCCCCAGTATACAACCAAGCCGTTGCTTGGACGGCGTCTTCAAATCGCTGTCGTTACGATTCATTCCAGCACTGACCCAACTTATCCTATCGAATGGGATGGCGTTCTCCAGCAACCAATCGGAACCTCACCTTCATTTCATCCCACCACCGTTGGACAACATTCATTTCTTGTACTCGATCGAGGAACCGTTCCGCTAATTTGTCGTTACCTCCCACACGGTCACACTTTCCATTTACATTCAGAGCCAAATATCGCCCACGCGTGCTACCCGACACTGAGGCCGAGGCCCAATCATCCTTCACCTCTCCAAACGGTTAACGTCACCACTTCCCTGTCACCCGTTGCCTGCCTGAGATTAGCTGTTCGTTTGCTCGTCAAGGAAAGATCTAGGGACACACTGCAAACTTTACCGTCGAGCCGCAAAGATGGCAGGCGGCCCCTCAGCCAAACAAGAGCACTCCAAGTGGCATGATGCGGCCATCGTCCACACAGACCCCGATCATTGGTGGTTTCCAGGAGGCTCTCCATCAAATTCTATGTCGACTTGATGCTCGCACTACAGGCAGGACTATGTCGCTCGACGACATGTGGATATGGTCGTAATGTCAGCTTCCAGGAACATTCCATCACACGTTCCTCCACGACTGCAGAACTCCGGAGTAGTTGGACCAAGTTCTTGTAGTGCCCGGTCTGATAAGGAGCCACCTGCCTAGTAGATCCTCCAGGGGAGTACTGAGTATATCAACTACCCGATACTGCTCAGGAAGTGACAAATTCAGACAGACTTGACATCACAAATCGACAACGTCTCCATTCTGTCGACGTCCCATTTCGACTGCTTGAAAAAAAAGGCCGGCGCACTGCAGAATTTGGAACTGTTCTGCAGTGGTCAAGAGCGGGCAGTGTGGAATCGTCAGCAAGCGAAACTAATGCCCTAGAACCCTTACCCCCTTCTCTGGCGCAAACACCATTATAGAAGTTGGGCCCATCGAGGCCCTCAGAAGCGGCGGGAGAAGCCTGCCTCGCCGCCTCGCGTGGTGGCCATGCGATGCTTGAATGTGCAACTTGAAGGTTCCAATCGATCAATCCCCACAACGCGCACTGCCAGTGCCGGTTTCGACGCTGTCGTTTTTGGCGGTCGTCTGACAACGTGGAGACGTCTATCGCTCCAAGGTTGTCTCCACATTCACAAGTACATGTATACGGACGGGTCTACGATGCGCAGCACGACCATGGCGTCGTAGCAGTATTCACGGTGATCGCGAAAAAGGAACTATGTATCAAAAAAAAGAAAGTTCAAACGTCGGGAAACACGTTGACATATATGGACATAGAATGATCCGATCGATCGGACTACTTATGCGGCTCGCCAGCGCATGGCACAAAAGAACCCGTTGCGCTTCGGCTTCGGCTTCGGCTTCATGTGTACGCTCGACGACTCGGCCAAGAACGAAAACTAGAAGCCCCAGAGTGGGCACGATGTCTAGCGCACACTCGGCGCATGCCTTGGAAGACGATAATTTCCGCTTGTTAGCCGTCGGTCACCCTAGCATTCCAAGCGGGCCCATTTCCCGACATGCTCTCGGAGAGTGAACCGTTGATATGATCACCCGCACGAGCCTCACCGTCTCAACATTCTACCAGTCAATGTACGCCGACGTCGTCGGTAGTGTGGTCGAAGACCAGACACGGGCGTCGGAAGAGCATTGCCTCTCACCAAGCAACCAACGTCAAGATTAAAAAAAATCCATTTGTGATGGGGACCGTCGACGTCGGATGTGTGACCTGGGGCGACGTCTCCGGGCGTCTACCAAGCAGAGAATACACGACCAAACCTGCGACCTGTTTGTTCCTACTAATCTGAGTATCGAAAGAAAGAAGAGTCGCTGCAGGCCGCGATGGTCGGGCGTCGGATTTGTCGCAAAACACCCGCGGATCGATTTCACACAATGCTACCGACGGCCGTATCCTTCGCGCCTTCGACGACCGTCGAACACAAGCACCGTCCTCCGCACAAAACGTTGATACTAGACACGCTCGGCCAGTACCAGTCAAGCATCGATAATACTCCAGGGACATCCACTGCGTCCGTCGTTCTCGCACGCTTAAGGTTTCCCAGTGACAGAGATCCCAATGCTCGCCGTTCACGTCTAATTGCTCCGCAGCCTCCGCGCTCCCCTTCTTATCCGCCCTGGACCAGTCTACATATTGGGTCTTCGAGGAGCCGTCTCAACCTTTTACCAAACGAATCTTTGTTTGCTCGCATCACTACCGAGCCCGCACCGCTTCCTCTTTCAGGTTAGATACCCGTCACAGGTCCCGAACCCCATGTGGTGCCAGTGATACAAGCCATGAAGGCGGAGAGTGCCGATGCCGTCCAGCCAGAAGTCGCAATCCCTGTCTCAAACCCAGTAAGTATGTATCAGCCCGCCTTTCTTCGATGCTTCTATCTCCAAGCCCAGATCTCTCGGTTTCCCGTACGGCAGAGCTAACTTGACGCATTCAACGAAGACGACGCTCTGATCTGTCTCCTCTCGGGCCTTGCCGCCGTTTCGGCGTTCCGTCGTTATGTACAACAGGGCGACCAGTGACCTCACCTGTCGAAACTCCTCGCGGAGCTAGTACTTTGAGCGATAATGGTTTTTGACGGAACTTCCGATGTGCTCGCCAGTCCGCGGGGGCGTTTGTCCGAGGACGAGCGGTTGCGAGGTATATCGATACCTCAGTGACTTTGCTAGAGACTCGGTCAAGTCTTTTGTTGTTGGCGCAGCATGTGTTTCTTCATCAACATCATATCGTTGGGAAATGTATTTCGGGACCGTGTACGAGCGCCGTTTTGCTGATGAAATACAACGCCAATTGAAACAAGGCGCACGCGGATCTCCTGTTTTCGATTGTCCTCACCGAATACGTCACTGGCGGCAGATTGGCTCGGGAGAACTCTTGTTCCCAAGTCCGAATGTATACGAGTATGTATATGCTCTGTTCCTACATGGACCAGTGGCGGTTCTACAACATGGTAGCATTCCATCTCATCTGTCAGGTATTTTTTCTTCTTCATGTGCCTTCTACCCCCCGTCACCGACATGTAGCTCGCCCTGCTTTCTCTGGACCTTGCGTTTGATCAATGAATCATCGACATGTTCCTTCATATCATCGCCTCATCGCGATCATGGCATGCTCGACTTCGTATTCAACAGGCCTACTCCGGATGCTCTCCTCATGATCTCACCCCATGATCCGATTCGCCGTGACTCCCGGATGACAAACAAGTGATACTACAGGACCGCCCACTCAGTCCTCGGATACAAAATGGGTCCCGATCGTGCACACCGTAAGTGTAATCGCATTATAATCACCTGATTGCGTCTTGAGGTGTCCTCGGACTAATGACTTAGTCGCCTTCCTTTGTGAGTCCTACACCGCGCGAATGCGCCACGACGGGGCGGGGGAGGCGTCGGAGGCGTCGGACCGGTCCCTGAACCGAGTTGGCGACGGGACGTGCGTTGCGCGTGACAGGGAATGCCGATGACGTGGTGGCGTTTAGCGCCCGACATCCCCCGTGGGGTGCATCGTGGTGCGCCACGATGCACTGGCACGCGTGTCGTGCATGCGCCACATGGGTGCGTGCTGCCCTATGATCTACCGTTGATGCACTGACTAGCGTCGCATGTCCCAGGCGACGATGTGCATGCTATTCGGACTCGCAGAGAGCTGACGCAAGTGTTCGGTGCGAACACGGTCTTTGTATCGGTGATGCCGCCTGTCGTTACAGTAAGCCTAAGCCCCAGTCCGTGATGCCCGTCGACGAGTACTAGACTGGGAGAATGTGCGAGATTCGGGTCTCCGTGTGTTTGCACATGGAGCGAATCGCCGAACGCGTCTCCCGAGGCGTACACGGTTTCCGAGGGCAATATGGGCGTTTTGGATCCATCACCCCAAAGTGTCCGTTCTTTGGTGCACGCTTCGACGTGGCGTTCATGCAATATGGCACCACGTCAGCAGGGACCCTCGATGCAAGATTGACGGAGATACCAGGGCGCTTGTCTATTGGAATGACGACGCGCAACGTCAATTTCCCTGTCCCTGGAGGGAATCTGCCAACGACGAGGATCTCGTTTCTTGAGCGTGATCAACAACATCGTCTTTGAGCATGGACCAACCCAACGGCCTTACTATCGGGTGGCGCAAGGTGGCGCGTCGCGCTTACCGATGCCGCAATCTGATACAACACAATCATGTAGGGTCTTCTTTTAAAGTTTCGTGACGAAAAATTGACTTTTGTTCATCAAGGGTAGACAGGCTTTGATGGATGTCACTAGCGTTTACTGTTTACAAGGATTGTTAGGGTTGGGCGCCGGGTTCCAGGCGGCCAATCGAAGTTGGACCACTGTTCGCTGTTCAAATCCGTAGACAGACAACACTCCCGGTGAATGGCATTGGTCGGCGTCCGTCTATCTAGGCGATCTGACAAGTGACACAGTCCAATCGCTGAAACAGCGTCTTTGAATTGACTTCCGAGAAAGTTTGCCACCAAGGGTTGTCACCCTGACAGGGAACTTGTTCTAAGCCATTTCCTGCCCGTGGGGAAATGATGGAAGTGACGACAAAGTACACACGTACGTGAAACGTCCTGATATGATACTAAATCGGAGTACTCACTGTATGAGACTTGCATGATTTAGACATTTGGAAACAATGACGAAGTGGCGCACGGAGACTTGCGCGACAATTCAATTGTCTGTTTGGGGGCATATAGATGATGGCAGAAATGTTGAGCTGATAGACGCTGGTTCGAGTGTGTCCCGCCAAGATGGCGGACACAGGAACTGCAGGACTCGGTGGGCCATGAGCGAAAAGCAGCAGATAAGTAAGCGCTATCATTTGCAAATAAGATCGCTTCACGAATGCCCTCCAACGCTTATGTGGCACCTACTGATAACTGAAGGCCAAGGACCAGCGAGGTTAGATCATTGGTCAGGGCTTTAGTGCCAATAGCTGAATTCTCTATCAAGGGCGTCAGGGATTCGAGCTCGGTGTCAGTGGCCTAGATATCATATCCCCATGGTTTCACAAACCTTGCGACAGATGGGCCCAGGCCCGCATGCCCCCTGGAATGACGAAACTTTCGCGCACAAATAAGTCGAACGTTGAGTCAATATCAATTTCGAAGAGCAATTCACTTACATTTGTGAAAGAAACAGGGGTATCGACGGCTTACCATCCTGTGACCACCATAGACGGGCTAGGTCCCAGTGGCAGTTCCGAGTCAGCCCATATTCTTCCGATGAGAATGATATTGAGTCTCCCAGCAACGGAAAGTTCGGCGACTTACAAACCGTCATGTCAACGCACGGGTAGATCCACACTAATCCACTGCGTTTACACGCAAAACACAGTGACGCCTTCAATCCACTGCTACCATTCAACGAGCCCATTTCATGAACGCAAGCCAGAATTGATGTCGCGGCACCGTGACGCCGCCTTGAGGCAGGCTGTTTGTGCCAGCTCATGATTGTGTCATACGGGAGATCCCGGTATCACCCAGCGGCACTCGGCAAATCAACTCGAGTCCTTTAACCTGGACGTGGATTTCAAGCATGTTCAACGGATACTTCTCGTATTGGGAGCCCTGGTCAATCGTTTACCCGCCGGGTTGACAAGATCAAAGTCTCATTTAACGTGGGTGACCACCACTCGAGGGAGCTGAAGGTTCCGATGGGAATGGATGAAAGGCATTGCTACAGGTTTGTATGATTCTCGGCTAATCAAGGCACCACCGTTTCCCTTGTATCCCCTTAGCCAGCTCTCCAAGGAGAATGGTAATTCGAGTTTTGTAGTCATTTGCAGCTATCGAGTGGGTCTTTCCATCTCGAGCGTCTTCGTCACTGTTCCGGGTGATAATTCCTTGTGTATAGGTGCTTCAATGCTGCTGTGGGCCCTTGCTAGACAACGTGGGTACTCAAACGTCAACGTCAACGTCGTTCTCACTGGTTTTGCAGAATTTTTTTTCCCGATGACAGTGACACGTCACGGCCGGCCTCAAGTATATTGGCGTTGAAATGGTCGAGCAGCTCTACTGCCCCCCTTCCCCGTACCATTTTCCATGGATCACCTACCCTCCGTGCTCATCTTTACATACCCGGAACACGGCCAAGCCAACGTGAACCTTGCAACCTCATATGAGCTCGCGCTGGCAGGCGTGAACGTTCACATTGCCTCTTTCGAACCTCTCAAAGCCCGCGTTCTGCAACTCCAGGAGCTCGTTGTTCGCCATGCTTCGCGTTCGGACTCTGGTGGCCAATCCATAGGTACCGTTACCTTCCATGAATGCAAGGGAGTCATGCCGTACTGGGAAGGTCTCGCGAAACATGGTATAAACAGCGCTACCCTCCCGCACCCTCCTGGTGTGTCGGGTGCATTGAAAAGCTACTCGTATTTAGCTATCGTGACATGTCCTTGGTCCTGCGAGGAGTACCTCGCGGGTATCGAGATCATGAAGGAGATTATCACGGCCATCAAACCAAATATGGTGGTGATCGACATGATGTTCTATCTCGCGCGAGATGCTTGCACGCTGTTGGGTCAAAAGTTCATAGTCATATTGCCCAATTCCATCAAGGATATTGCGCCAAACGTGCAACCTTACGCGGCTACGCTTTGGAAGTATCCGGTGTCCGTAACATATTCTGTTTCTTGACTCTCTTAACTCGGGCTAATATTTATGCCGTCCAGTATGTCATCAGGATATCCATTTCCTCTCAAGTGGTGGCAGGTTCCCCTCAACATCTATCTCGTTATTCGACTTGCCGTGAATGCACTGACTTCGCTGCACATGAAACAAATTCAAGCCTTACGCGCTTCTTTCGGGTTGGAATTCATGTTCAATGGAAAACCTTCCTCTGGAGTGCCGCACATCTGTCCCTCGCTTACCGCAATCGACTTCCCCTTCGCAGTCATCCCGCAGGAGTTAATCCTATGTGGACCTATCGTCATGCCATTTGATCCTCTGCAGGAGAGTGATCCAGCTCTGATGAAATGGTTGGACAATGGACCAACCGTGATGATCAACCTAGGATCACATGTAGGTTCCAACGAGAATTTTGCGAGGGAGATGGCTAGCGCAATTCGTATCGCGATGGATTACCATGATAGAAAACAATCCAGCATCCAGGTGCTCTGGAAGGCAAAGGCAAAAGGGAACATCCACGCGGTGATCGACGAGATCATTGGGAATGAGGTCAGAGAAGGGAGAGTGAAGATTTTGGCTTGGTTGGATGCAGAGCCGGTCTCAATATTGCAACATCCAAACCTGGTTTGCACGGTCCACCACGGAGGGGCGAATTCGTTCTACGAGGGTATCTGGTAGGATTTAAAATCTTCGCGGTAGACTTGCACTAAGTCTCGTCGGACAGGTCCGGCACACCGCACATTGTCCTGCCTGTCTGGCTTGACACGTACGACTATGCGTCCCGTGCCGAGTACTTGAATGTTGGGATATTCGGGAGTAAAAGGGCTGCGCCGGGCGTTCAGGCAGAGGAATTTGGGGAGGCGCTTGTGAGAGCAACAGGAGACGGCGAGGAAGCAGCGAAGTTCAGAACATCGGCAAAGCGCTTGAGGGAGGTTTGCAGATCGAGGGGAAACGGACGGGAGATTTCAGCAGAGGCTATCATGGAAGCGGCCGGCATAAGGAAGTGAGATAGGGATCTCGGATCGACATTTAGCACATTGACATCGTACGGACAAAACCAGCTCCTACTAATACATTGGTACGTTGGGAGAATAATATAGATATTAGAGAAACACACATCGAAGAACGAGAGTGAACGTGCTATTTGATATGATCCGACCTAGACCCATTATAAACTGAGTGAAAGCTGAAATTTGAAACATCGATTGGTTGTAAAAGAGCCAAGCGCGTGGTCGACGATCGGGTTCGGACGTAGAGCGAGAATTCGATCATGATGACGTTCTGCTAGGACATGCATATGAAGGCTTTATATACTATCATAGGGAGAGGATCAACTTGGAGCGAGAGACGCGTTGACCTGGATTTTTGTCCATATGATGCGCCAAATGGCTCGGATGAAGCTTCGATTCGTGACCCCTTATCTCACTTCCTGATGTCGGCCGCCTTCATGATAGCCTCTGCCGAATTCTCCCGTCCGTTTCCCCTCGATCTGCAAAGCTCTCTTAAACGCTTTGCCGATCTTCTGAACTTCGCTGCTTCCTCGCCGTCTCCTGTTGCTCTCACAAGCGCCTCCCCAAATTCCTCTGCCTGAACGCCCGGCGCAGCCCTTTTACTCCCAAATATCCCAACGTTCAAGTACTCGGCACGGGACGCATACTCATATGTGTCAAGCCAGACAGGCAGGATAATATGCGGTATGCCGGACCTGTCCGACGAGGCTAAGTGCAAGTCTACCACGAAGACTGCAAATCCTACCAAATACCCTCGTAGAACGAATTCGCCCCTCCGTGGTGGACCGTGCAAATCAAGTTTGGATGTTGCATTATCGAAACCGGCTCTACATCCAACCAAGCCAAAATCTTCACTCTCCCTTCTCTGACCTCCTTCCCAATGATCTCGTCGATCACCGCGTGGATGTTCCCTTTTGCCTTTGCCTTCCAGAGCACCTGGATGCTGGATTGTTTTCTATCGTGGTAATCCATCGCGATACGAATTGCGCTAGCCATCTCCCTCGCAAAATTCTCGTTGGAACCTACATGTGATCCTAGGTTGATCATCACGGTTGGTCCATTGTCCAACCATTTCATCAGAGCTGGATCACTCTCCTGCAGAGGATCAAAGGGCATGACGATAGGTCCACACAGGATTAACTCCTGCGGGATGACTGCGAAAGGGAAGTCGATTTCGGCGAATGAGGGACAGATGTGTAGCACTCCAGAGGAATGTTTGGCACCAGACATGGATTTCAACCCGAGTGAATTGCGCAAGGACTGATTTTGTCTCATGCGCAGCGAAGTCGCTGCATATAGAACGAGTCGAATAACGAGATAGATGTTGAGGGGAACCTGCCACCATTTGAGAGGAAATGGGTATCCTGATGACATGCTGGACGGCATAAATATTAGCCAAGCCAGACAAGTCAAAGAAACAGAATCTATAACAGACACCGGATATTTCCAAAACGTGGCTGCGTAGGGTTGCACATCTGCCGCAACATCCTTGATGGAATTAGGCAATATAACCACAAACTTTTGGCCCAACAACGTGCAGGCATCTCGCACGAGATAGAACGCCATGTCGATCACCACTATATTTGGTTTGATGGACGTGATAATCTCCTTCGTGGTCTCGATACCCGCGAGGTATTCCTCGCAGGACAAAGGACAGAAAAGGACACCTAAATTCGAGTAGCTTTTCAATGCACCCGACACACCAGGAGGGTGCCGGATGGTATCACTGTTTAAACCATGTTTCATAAAACATTCCGAGAGTGGCGTGATTCCCTTGCATTCACGGAAGATAACTGAACCTATGGATTGGCCACCAGAACGCGAAGCATGGCGAACGACGAGCTCCTGGAGTTTCAGGGCGCGAGCTTTGAGAGATTCGAAAGAGGCAATATGAACGTTCACGCCTGCCAGCGCGAGCTCGTATGAAGTTGCAAGGTTCACGTTGGCTTGGCCGTGTTCCGGGTATGTGAAGATGAGCACGGAGGGAAGGTGATCCATGGCAAATGGTACGGGGAAGCGGGGCAATAGACTCGCAGCTACTCGGCCATTTAAATGCCGCACCAGATATGGTTTCGGTCCGAGCCCAAAGCTTTGATGAAATGTAATTGGAAAGATAAGATGCGCGCAATCTATTGCATCGCGTCATCCCTTTGCGGCGCCCTCATAAACTCCCCCTTCGACTTACCAGCGGATTTGAGTCTCTTCCAAAACAAGTAACCATTAGGGGAGGCTGGAATCTCGGAGCCCTTCTTTTTGATAGATAAGCCTGGGCCCGTCGGAACGATGTATGCTTCCGGTGCCTACGTTGCCTGGCGAACCCATGGCAGCTATATGAATGACATATACATGAAAGATGATCCGTTGGAGAAGTGACGACGCTCGAGATAGAATGACGCACTTGATAGCTGCAAACGACTATAAAAACAACTTGTCAATGAATCATTATATTCCCCCTAGAGAGCTGGCTAACCTTGGCACCAGCACATTGTTTCTTTGCTTGTACCTGGGGACATCGTGTAAGATGATGCGGTACCGCTTTCTGCTCGGCTCTTCTCGGATCCAATCGAGTCCTCCGTTGGCTCCCTGGATGGTCTGTCGAAGGACCGTGGTGGACCCGGGCACAATAGAGCACTGGTTCGGACAGAATTAGAGTGGAAACATGGTTTTCAACTTTGGTATGCCAGTGAGGGAGCCAGAGTCGAGAAACTCACAGCATGGGTCCCGGTCATCTAGTACAGTAGCTACCACTGAGTTGCTGTTTCGGTGTAGAGAACGCTCTGAGCTGAAATTCGGTACACAATGTTGGCGCCTCCGTCGAGCGCAAGCGATTCTACCGGCGACAATTTGAAATCTCGGTGGTGGTCAGCGATTAACTTCATGACAAGATAAAGATTGAATCAGATTGGTTACTTCAAAATCCAGTGGCGAGCCTGTCAAGACTCAAATCACACACGCCGGCAGTATTTCGGCATCCACCGAATTGTATCGTCGAAGATGCAGCTCATTTACAATGTCTTTGTACTTGAACAGTGAAGTTGAACTCCACGCTTCAAGCGCTCTATTTGTCTCGTATACGTAGATACCAACACCGAATGCCACCGGAACCAAATAGATATCTTATTCCTAGGGCAACGACAGTAACAACAAAGCACCCGCGTACATGAAAGTTCCGAGGAGAACGCCACGACGATGCCCAACGTATAGTACAACATTCCTCCACAAGGTGTAATAGCTGACGTGTCCTGGGTACTGAAATATGCATACAAGATGAAGATTGATATGGGTATCATAGTGCATGATCGGTTAGCTATAGTCGATCGACGAGGTGAGTCCAGCCATCCCAAGTTCGTAGTATACGTTGGACAACTCACTCCTTTCTGGTCAGAGTGCGTCTTGTGAGTGCATGCGCAAGAGGTCGTTGAGTATCCTCGCCACAGATCCGGCGCCTTCAGAGACTCGTTCCCTTTCGCTCTCTTTGACCTTCGGAAGGAGCTGAGAGTTGAAGCGATCGGGATGCCATCTCCGGATGTTGTCTTTGATGCGCTCCTTCGTGGCTCTGTCCTGAGGGTGGATCGGGGATAGCATATATGCGGTGATGGCAGGCGAAGTTAGGTCGTCCGGACCTTTGGCTCGCTTATACATGGGCCATGGGAAGTCCTCCCATATCAGCGACCCCATGGTCTGGATCTTGTCCCACTGGCTACGGTGAGATTCGAACAGCTTCGTAACCTCCTCCTTGGACATCGTTCTACCCGACTTTGTTTGCCTTTCGTGTTCCAGCATGGCCAACCTCGCTTGTTCGCGCCTAAACTGCTCTTCGCGTTGTTGAGCCTGCTCAGCCTGTCGCCGGTGAAACTCAGCCTCTGTGAGCGGTGCAGTTGGAGTGCCACTGGTCGGAGGTCTCGGCGTCGGCGTCGGCGTAGCCGGTCCTGTTGGTTTGGGAGTACTCGATGATTGGGCACTGGCACTAGTCGTAGAACTGGTCGTGGAACTGGGTCGCGTGGCAGTCGATGACCAGCCACTTGTGCTTGTGGAATTGTTACGGTTAGAGGCGCTCGTACTGGCTCGATCAAAGGGTGGACTCGTTGCGGCCGGCGTGCTACGATCATTGCGGTTCGGGATTGGCCAGGGGCTCGAAGAACTAGGCGTCTGAGGAGGAGGCGCCGTGGGTCGAAATGTCTCCGGGGGCCAAGTCTCCCAGACCTCTTGTTTCTTCTTGTCCTCGGCTCTCTGACGGCGAATCTCTTCCTCCCGTTTCCGAAATTCCTCTTGCGTTTTGCCGCCCTCCTTACGGCGCATATCTGCCTCCCTGCGATTGAGGTCTTCCTCCCTGCGTTTTAGTTCCTCCTCCCGTTTACGCAGCTCCTCCTCTTTCTTCCGCGCTTGTTCCGATTTAAGGCTGGCTTCCTCTGTTCTGCGTCTTGCCTCCTGTTCCTTCCGTTCTGCTTCCTCCTGCTTACGCCTTGCCTCAAACTCTTTGCGCCTCGCCCCCTCTTCCATTATCCTGACCTCTTCCTCCTTTCGTCTGGCATCTTCTTCCTTCCGTCTGGCCTCCATCTCTCTCGAATTCGCATCCTTTTCCTTCCTCTTCACCTCCTCCTCTTTCCGTCTAGCCTCCTCTTCCTTGAGCCGAGCCTCCCTCTCTTTCTTCTTGGCCTCCTGTTCTTTTTTCCTGGCCTCCTGTTCCTTTTTCTTTGCCTCCTGTTCCTTTTTCTTTGCCTCTTCCTCTCTCACCGCAGCCTCCCTTTCCTTCCGATCGGCTTCTTCCTCCTTTCTCCGCAGTTCGGCCTCCTTGCGCTCAGTCTCATCGTCCTCCCTCTGCCTGGCCTCTTCTTCTAACATCCGAACCTCCTCCTCACGCTTCTGTTCTTCTATCCTCTTTTTCCTGTCCTCGTCCTCACGCTTAAGGTCTTCCGCTTTCTTCGCCAGCTCCTCCTCACGCTTATTCGCAGCCTCCTCCCGCTTGCGTAGCCCTTCTTCGATCTCCTGTATCCGTCGTTCGTTGTAATCTCGAGTTCGCCAACTCCTGTTGTCGAATCCGTCGTCTGATCCGTCCTCAAAGTTCTCGTGATGTGTATGCACAGGGCGAGACCCATAGTAATTCCCCTCCTGTTGATAGTGGTGTCGCATGTCCTGCGTGGAAAACCGCCCTCGTAGTTGAGAGGACTGCCAACTGCGCGCTACGTCCTCTGGGGTCTGGGGAGAACGCGACGAACCATCCCAACGAGTCTCGTAGGGAGAGCGAGACACAGAATTCCAGTTCCTCGAGTTAGGGCTAGACTGCGGAAACGCATCATCAAGCGTGAACGACTTCTTGTTGAGGATGGGTCGGCTCGCGGAAGGTGGTGGAACATGGACGCGGGAGCTTTCCCCACTGGTCCGAGTGTACGTCGGAGAAGTCGGAGAGGTGGGCGAGAACTGGGTAAAGCTAAAGCGGTCCTCGAGCCTCTGGGAGCCATTGTGCACCGAACGATCGTCGCCGTGCACGTACCCAGCTCTCTCACGCTCTCTTTCCCTTTCCCGGGCCCGATCGATGTTGCTCCACTCTTGATCCACAGAATGAATGCTCGATCGCTCCCTGTCGATGTTGCTGGACAACGCATCGAGGGGGTCCGTGAATGTGGCGCTAAGGACGGACGGCGCTTTGAAAGACGACGTAGCGCTCGCGGTGCTGCTCCGTCTCGCGAGCGTGAAAGTACGAGACATTTGCGCGTCCTGCTCGGGCGTCATTGACGGCTTCCAGAACTCTTGCACGATGGGTCTCGTATTCATGCTCGGTTTACGTCGAATACTCTCTTTGCGCGTTGGATCGGGCGGATCGGTGGGCGTACGAGCGCTGCGTGGCATGGAATCGGGCTCATCGTATATGGGTAAGGGCTTGGAACGTTCGAGGAAGGACCTTTCCATGTCGAGCACAGACGGTGGCTTCCAGGAACCCATGGATGTGACGGATCCGGCACGGACCTTGCCGGGGCGAAACAGGGGGGGCTCGTCTGGAGACGCAGCGAAGTCGTCACGGTCATGGCTCACCGGGCGAGAAAAGTAAGGACCACTCTCTCGTTCGAAATCTGCCGCCTGGGTGGGAGTTCGGGAAACACGCTCAGTCCTGCGTATGGGTTGGAGTGGAGTCGACACAGAGCTTTCTGGAGGATGATCGGGTTTAGGCTGGAATCGTTGGGCGGGGGGTGGGGGAGGCGGCGGCGGCGGCGGCGGTGGGGGTGGTGGTGGAGGAGGAGGAGGAGGAGGAGGAGGAGGAGGCGGCAACTGAGGTGGGTCAGGCTGAAAAGAGGACGGGGAAGTGTACGCTGCAGCAAGCCTTGGAGCGGATTCTTTGTTGTTCTTCTCCCTCTCTATCCTATCTAGGATAGCCTGCTGCTCCTTCATCATACTTTCCGACCACGCCTGATCCAGCTGCTCGCCAGAAGCCCACCGTCGCTCCTGCCGTTCTCGCTCGAGTGCGATGCGAAACTGTTCCTCAGCTAGTAGGCGGATGGTTTTGAGGGTCGCAAGATGGTCGGCGGTCAAGCGCTCGCGCTCTTCGGGGCCAACGATTCCCTTGGCAAGCTCATCGTTGAGTTTCTGTTTGGCCTCGTCAACCATGGAGCGGAGGCCCGCCTCGATGTTCCCCTTGAGCATTTGCTTCCATTCATCGTCGGGCTCGAGATCGGGGGGGAGCGGAGCGCTGGATGGCTGAGAAGGATTCTGCATTAGGGTTGCCATGTAGCGAAGTGGTAAGCGCTGGGCGCAGATTAGCAACGAGATCAGGGCAAGTGCTGTGGAGGTGTGCTAGAGTTGGATGCACAATGAGCGATTGATGGAGGAATGATTCAGGGCAGCTGGAAAAAATGGAGCGTGTCCGTCGGGTAGAGAGGTTGGCTGGAGTGGAAAGATGGTCGCGAGGAACTGGGCCTGTGATGGCAAGTTTGCCTCGTGTCAGTACACGCGCCAGAGAAGCTTCTCGACGGACCCGCTTTAGTTGTGTTCACGAGATGAGGAGAGCTCACTGGCAAAGACTCGACAACGCACATCCGCAGGTGCGGATGTCGATGGATAAAGCAGACGAGACGATGCACGTCGCGATCAGGAGCAAAAGGTAACCTGAAGGTGAAGCGCGACTACTGGCGAGCATGCATGAGCTGATCGCTTCGGATTGTCGACGCCTCGGTTCCTTGAGACAAGTCACGGGTTGTCGACATGCGCACGATAAGAGGTCGATAATGATGTCGAGGTTTCTTACCTTGATCGCGTCTCTTTTCTTGCGGGGAGTCGGAGGCAAGTGACTTGAGCTCACTCAATCAGCCTTCCTTGCCAAATTCAACTCCACTTTTCACGCGACCGGGACTCACACGGGAACCAAACTCTCAACGTTCCGTGTCCAAGTGAGTCAATCATCGCAGTCGTGTTTCGTTTACAGTCGCGGCCAAGGGCCGAGCCCAGTGTTTTGGACGCTCGGTCCAAACGAACCGCCGGCACTGGGCTGATCGTGGGTTGCTGGGTCAAACGTGTAACGACGTTCGTGAGACTCAGGCTCTGGAACTCTCAGCGTGCTCTGTCCACCGCCATCAGTGAGGCAGTCCGACAGTGTCCTTCGGTCCGTCAGAGGTGGCATTCCGACGGGTGAGCGGCTGCGGTTCTCTGTCATTCATTTGCATGGGCGCTGTCATGCCACTGACTGTTTCCAGCTAGACCAAAGACCAAACTCTCTTCTCTGTTGAGCTCTCCGAGGACACTTTCCCGTCACGTTCCGTCGAAGAGCTCGCACTTTTCAAGCTGGCTGCCATTTAATTTTGATACGTGGCGTTGCCAACTTGGACCGGCTTCTGGAGCAAGGATGTATATCCGCTGCTTCCTCCCGAGGACATTTTACGGCGTTCCTTTAATGGGTCAGCAGTTGGCCGCTCACTGTCGTTCAATTCCACCAAGCTACTGTCATTTTCAACTGCGATGCTGTACGTTTTAAGTCAAGCCACATCGTGATCTCGGACAGAAATACACGTTTGCTTCTCTATTTCTTGGTGGCGTCCAATTGAAGGACACAGATTTATCAAACACTTCATCAAACGTAAATTGCTGGCCGCAGTGACTGCACCACAGTGCATGCATAGGCCTGTAGCCGGCCAAGCGAGTGTGCTTGGTAAGGTTGCACCTCCTATGTGGCTGTACCACTGTTGTCGTTAACGATGGTGCAAAGTCACATTTAGCGAAAGCATGTGTCGCCTTCCTCTCTTTGGGAAAGCCGTGGTGACGACACGGAACACCTTCGGCAGAACGGCATCCTGTGTGCCCCTGGGGTATTTACAAGATCTTGAGTCCATTTACTGGCTTATCTGACAGGCTGCGTGTCAACGGCTCAGGATATCTTGCCGATTTACAGGGGACAGTCATATCGGAGGCCTTCTTTGGACCTTGCGCTCTCCATGTTCTGTTAATCGATATTTATTTCTGGACAGTGAGAAAGTGGACCCTGTCCAAGTTGGAGACTGTGTGATAAGTTACTCCTTCGGAGCAGCGCCCAAGTCTGTAGTGGGAGAGACTGTGCTTGATACGCACCGCTGTACACTGTTCGGTTGGGATGAGTTAGTGAAACGAGCAGGAACGGGACGAGGGGCGGTGCAGGGGCGGGTTGCCTAAAAGGGGGCTGCCTCGAGGCAACAGCGAGGCTGATCAAGTCATCGGATGGACGCTCTTTTCTTGTGATCTTCCCTTGACTTGTTTCCCTCCTTGTCTCGTTAGTATCACCGCACTAACGGCGTATACAACCCTTACCCACACAAAAAAATTCGGTATGTCCTTCTAGCCTCGATTGACGTCTGTCTTGGACCCTCTTTCCTGTCAAACACATCGTACTAACACGGCCCGACTTTTCTCTTTTTTTTTCCCGCATCATCGCGTTCCGAATTGTTCCATTGCGCGTACAGGATCAAGTTCCTATCATGGACCGATCGTGCTGCTGATAACATCGTATTTGGGAACAGATCATTAGTTGCACCACGCGACCCGATGCAACGAGTCACTCATCGAACCAGTTATTTCTTCTACTCCTCTACTCCTCCCAAATTTGTAGCGTCGTAAATTTCTCTACCCTAGTACCACAACAAACGCTGCCTCTTCCATGCCTCCAAAGCGTCGCGGCGCACAGGCCAAAGCCGCCCCTGCCCCCAAGGCGGCTCCGCCCGATCTGCCCAAACCATCATTATCATCAAAACCTGTTCCGGCTCCCACCCCAGCCCCAGCCCCAGCCCCAGCCCCCGCTCCCATTCTTCCTCCCCCTCCTCCGCCGCCACAGCCCGTCGAAATGGGTGGGGCAAAGGTGCGCAAGGAATGGTCCAAGTTCATCGACGCGTGGTACGAGCCACGAAAGAGAAAGCTCGTCGAAAAACTCCAAAGAGATATCCTCATCAAGTACAAGGATCTCGGGACCCCCAAGGAAACCCAAAAGCTGCGTGAAATGGAGCTCTTCGAGAGGCTCGACTCAATAGCACAGCAACTTGCACAGCCCGCCCGCGTTGAGTGGGAACGTCGTCTCGAACTCGCCCAGCTCCGCGAAGATCAGTGGGACGACATGTGCGGTGAAGAACAGCAGGCTGTTATGAGTGTCTTTGTCGGCTTCTTCGCCGACGACGTCGAAGACATGGAGGACGACGATGTCTCTGTCGACCTTTCCTCTATCGAGGAAGAAGAGAGCATCATCGAAGAGCCACAATACAAAGGCACTCCCTTTTTTTCCCCATCCTCCCTTGCCTCCTCTTCGAAACAATCCATTCCACCGACCCCGATCAGGGGAAATTTCGAATTCGTTAATCCAACATCCTTCTTCGTCGATACTATGACACCACTTAATCCAACCAAAAATTTACCTGCTCTTTCGATGGTAAGTCCTCGTGCCGTCTCACGCTACCACGGCTTATGCATCTATTCCTCCCAGGATCACCTTGCAACGCTTGGCCCATCTAATGCAGGACGCTCGGCTGAACCTGTGAGCGCATGCGTGGCTAGCACCCTCAGCTTCCAGAACTGGGCTTCGGAAGCCGGAATTGTCACGCAGCAGCCTCCGGGTCAGTCCGCCAAGCCCCCTTCCGCCTCTGCCGCCCCGTCCCCACCCGCCGCCATTCCCGCTCAGACCCTGAGCGCTCGTCCTCGTGCGACGGACAACATATCTCGTCAATTCTCCGCAGTCTCTAATTTATCCTCCCCACCATTTAAGACCACCTCTCCTCAATACTCGCCACCAAATCCATCCACTAAGTTCTCTCCTCCAACAAACACGGAGAACCTGCCACTCGGTAAACGTTACATTGGACCCATCGTCGCGGAGGAGGAGCCTGATCCCTTGGACGGAGAGCTTCTCAAGTCCAAGATGGCAGACGAATATCAGCAATACAAGATCAGTCTTCGTATCCAGATGATCTATCAGTTTCATGCTGAGGCTGCTGAGGTCGAGATCAAACTCTTCGAAACGCTTCTGGCTGGCAAGGGTACAAAGGAGAGTCGTGCCCGGGCCGTGCAGGAGCACGAGACGAGCATGGTGCACCTCCGTGAGCAAAAGGAGGAGGAGCGCAAGAAGCTTTGTGCCGAGGAACGGGAGAGACGGCTAGAGGAGCTCCGGCGCCACCTCACTCAGCGACGATTTGGTGTGCAGAACCAGGTCGACCCCGGGGTCAGGGCGAATCCATTCAAGCCAGGACCTGACAAACCGTCTGTTCAAGAACGACCCGGCAAAGTCACTCACCAAAAAGAGAATATCTCTATTTCTCAACCTCCTGTTGCAACCTCCACGAAGCTCGAACCGCCCAGCATCATCATGAAATCCAACAGTACTCTCTCCCAGCTTTCCCAGGGCGAAGCTTCTGCAAACGAAGCGATCTTTGCGAATGCTATGGCGATGATGGCTCAAGGGAGGCCTGGTGCTGCAGGATTGACTCCCGCCCAAGTTTCGTCGAACGAGGCTGTATTTTCTAATGCTGCCGCCGCGTTCGCCAATCAGGGGCAACCCAGGAGTAACGGAAAGAGCACCTTACAGCCCCCGAGCATCATGAAGAAGTCCAACAGTTCCCGGTCGCAAGAGCATGACATACCTCATATAACCGTCAGCTTCGCCGAGAGTGCTGCTGCCCCTACGCCCGAACCAGTGCAAGTGCCGCCCACTACTGGCAAGGGCAAGAAAGGCAAGAAGGCACAAGCAGCGGCACAGCTTCCTCCTCCGAAACCGGTTGTGACCATTGAGGAGCCGGAGATGGACGCAGAACTCCCGCCCTCACTGTGGGGTGCAGCCACTGACATTGCCAAGAACACTTGGGGTGCAACGTCTTCTTCCATCTCTGCACCTACATCCAGGTTCAGCGCGACGGTCGAGGAAGAGGTAGACTTTGATTTTATCCCCAAGACAGCTCCCACGCCCCCCAAGGCTAGCGTCAATTCAAAGAAATCCACTCCTGCGGGAAAGAAGGGAAAGAGAGTGATGATTACCGAGGAGCCAGATGTCGACGCTGACCCGATCATATCCCCTCCACCCTCTTCGAAACCAAAGGCGACGAAAGGGGGATGGGGTTCCGTGAACGACAAGCCCAAATACGCACCTCCTGTGGTCGAGGAGAGCGAACCGGAACCTATTCCACCGCCTCCAGCGATGCCAGTGTGGGGCAAGAAGACTGCTCCGCCTGTTAAGCCCACTTTGAAGCCGCAGGTGAAGGTTGCTATTTCGGAGGAGCAAGAGAGCGAGTTCGAGCGGAGTCCTGCGCCCACGCCCGCACGGCCGAACAAGGCCAAGTCCGCGTGGGGCGTGTCCGCTGCCACGCCTAGTGTTGTCACCACCTCGCAGTCATCGAAGAAGGCAAAGGTCACGCAGCAGCAAGCCGAGCCACGCCGCGGTGCCACGCCCAAGTCCGTTCGCGTGGAAGCTGTTCCGGATCCCGAAAACTATTGGCCAGGGACGGTCACAGGTGACAGCACAATACCTCGTATGCAATTCGCTGGATCGGAGGATGCAAATGATGAGGATGCGGAAGAGGAGGAAGAGGAGGGCGATGCGAGCGCATGGTTCAAACCGGAAAACATCAGCTACTGGGCTGACTTCATGGCTGGCCAATCCGAGGCCGAACCGGAGGCGCAGGCCGTCCCCGAAATCACCGAGCAGACTGACAAGCATGTCCGATGGACTCCTGCTGTCGGCGGGGACAGCGATGAAGAGGAGGATGGGGAGGGAGACGAAGAACTGGCGAGCAACGTGTGGATGCAATACGCGATCAGTGGAGAAGAGGTACCCGCTTGGGCTGGCGCAGCGGAGGAGTCCCGACCCATGCCTTCTGAAAGTGTGCGAGGCGAAGCAAGTCTTTGGGAACGGGGAAGGGGCAAGAAGATGAATCCGCCCACGGATGAACCTGAGAACCGCGCGCAGCAGACTTCGGTCTTCGATAGAGCCGCGCTCACCGGACAATGGCCCAAGATGGAGAGTTGGTTGTCTCCTCCCTCGAGAGGGCAAAGCTCGGGCTCTACTAGAGTCTTTTGACGTGTATGTTTTGGAATTCCTTTTTTTTTCTTTCTTTCTTTGTCTGGTTCTTTTGACTGTTAATGCTCGCTTTCGTGATATCTGCCGCACTTTTTTATTATTTCCAGTTTTCTACGTTTCTGTATATCATATTTTCGTCACGAAGCGCCTGCAGGTCCAGCACGAGTAACTTACTCGGATAATTCTAATCTTGTGTCGTTGTTGTTACTCGGTCTAGTCTATCTTCTCCCCGATTGCTATGATATGTCTTGGTGCTTTTACTATTCGGTCGCGGGCGGTTGGTATTGGGGAACTTTTGGGCGGGAGTGTGGTCCAGGGGGGAGAACGTGTAACGTTGAGCATAAATTTTCATTCCTCCGCTGGGGTACGTTTTACTTAAGTTATTTGTGTAACAAAGACCCTCTTCCATAACATTTGCGACACGTTTTTTCTTCGTCGAAGCATTTTGGCATGAACTCATCAGAACGTTTAGGGCCACCAGTGCCACGTGGGATCACACGGCGAACTGCACTGAACTTCGGCCCTGAACGAATGGGGATGATAGACCAAGCTATACTCTACACTTCGAGCATCGTACGTACAGATTTGATTATGCATACATTTCGTCCCGTCGGATGGTATTATGTACCATGATCCGGGCAAAAGTTGGCCGTTGTTACGCCGCCTCCGGTTGTCGGCGAACTTGGGCCTCGAGACCGCCGCCGCGGGGCGGTGAACTCACAACGCAGGCTATGAGGTTGACGCTCGGAGATATCATAATTACTCAATATCCGAGGTGCCAGTGGCGGGCTCTACCTGACGACCTCCATACTACTACTTGTAGCAGAGCAATGAACTCATCAGCGGAATATCTCTTCAAGACTGATATCATTGTGCGTGTGACAGGAATTCTCAAAGGGCGAGGCCGCCACAGGTGTGATCAATGCCGCGATGTCCGTAACTACAGTGAGAGACCAATATTATTGAACAAATGAGTGTGGTGTGATATAGATGCTATTCAAGTCACTTATGGGATAGTTACTTCTTCTCTTCTTCCGTCAGGATTCTCGTCAGTATCCTTGCAACTGCGCCAGCAATCTCTTGTGCGATGTCCTGCTGTGCCGACTGGATTTTTGGTACGACGCGCGCGTTGAATTTATCCGGGTGGAAACGCAACACCTCCGACTTCACCTTGTCCCTTGCAGTTTTCCCTTCGACGCCAGGTCGTTGGGGGTGGAAAAGGAACGAACGAACGTCCTCGTAGGTGATCTGGTCCACAGAAGAAATAACGCAAAAGACCGGCCAGGGTATCTCCTGAACATTGATAGGGGGGATGGAGTTGTTTGTCCGAAGCTCGGTCCACTTGGCTTCGTATAGGGCAAAGTACTGACGGACTTGTTCTTCCAGAGCGACGCGACGAGCCTCTTCGGCGAGTAAGCGGGTCCGTTGTTCCTCTCTTGCGAGGCGTTCCCGCTCCTGAGCTTCCCTGCGCATCCGTTCGATTTCTTCTCGCAACTTGCGCTCTCTGTCCTCTCGAAGCAGGCGCTCCCATTCCTCGCGTTGCTGGCGCTCCCTCTGCTCACGAAGGAACTGTTGACGAGCTTCCCTGCGCGCGCGCTCCATTTCCTCTCGAAGGCGGCGTTCCCATTCCTGCTGTACTCGGCGTTCCCATTCCTCTTTGATTCGGCGCTGCTCTTCCTCCCGTCTTCGGCGCTCTGCCTCGTCTTTGGCCTTGCGCGCCATCTCCTGTCGGAAAAAAAGCTCTTGTTTTTCCCGGATCCTACGCTCCCTTGCGTCGTGGGCGCGTTGCCGTTCCTCGTCAGCACGCATGGCTGCCTCCTCGTTCTGTCGGTCATGGGCCGCCATCTCCTCCTCTTTCGCCCGTACAAACTCTGCCACCAACCTCTCCTGTTCCTCCTTGGCGTCGTGACCTTGAGTCTCCCCCCACAACTTCTCGGCTTCTTCATCTCTCTGCTCGTGTGCTCGTTTCCTCTCCTCCGACTCGTCCGCAGCACGGAACACTCGCTGGCGGCATCGTTCGATGCCAAGTTGAAAATCGTCATCGAGCTGAAGCTTCCTCAGCTGCTGCAAGAAAATCTTGTCCTGTTCATTCATATGTTGAGGTTCCATAAGCATCTCGGCCTCCTTTCGCAGACTGGCTAACCCGGGAGCTCGCGCCGTACGGCGCCCGTGACACTGAAAGATCCTCTTGCGCGCCACGTCCCGTTTCTCTCTCAGCTGTTGAGCACGGCGGTGAGGAGGCAGAGTATCGGGACGGATATGTCCACTTTTGGTAAATGAGAGATGTTTGCGCCCGTGCTTGACCTTGGGGCGAGGTAAGTTCAGCGAGGGATCCTGGGCAGGCATGTGGTCGACGTTCGGAGTCTTATTCCGAACATGATCGGGGGTCGGGGTGGACGGACGCTCTGGGGTCCCAAAACCATCACGCGCGAATTGGTCGGCGAGGCGTATGGTAGGAGGAGCGTCATCTTCTGAGAGACAGTGATCTTTGGTAGGACTGTTGAAGGGGGTAGAAGCGGGAAAACGAGCGTTTAAGTTGAGGCCAGTAAATAGATTGAAGCACGGCTTCCGAGCGAGATAGTCCGCAATCCTGAAGCCAGCAGGGGATGCCTTGTAAGGATGGGAGAAACGAGGTCGAGTAAACATGTTCGGGAAACCTATTGGAGAAAAATGAAACAGTGAGAAGGAGGAGTGTAAGAGGGGAGTGACTCACCAGGCGATCGAGGAGCGAGGGGATAAAATGACCTGACGTTGGACGGTGGGTTGACGGACTCCACACGTGGACGATGCCTCCACATCTTATATCAGGCCCAACCCCAGCTTTCGAAGGCCGGACAGTCTGACCATTTATGTTTGTCAATCGTCGTGTCCACACTCGAAGAAGGGTCCACAAGCAGATACCATTGTTCGACAACTCCGACAGAGTCCACAACTTGTGTACATCTCAAAGCGAGCGCAGTCCGTCAATCAGAGGTAAACCGCTTGCCGAGTCGTGAACAAGCACTCACATGCCAAAGCGATCGAGGTGAAAGAAGAGATGTGGGACGGCGACTTTGCTAGCTAGCTCCAAGCTAGCTCAAGCAATCGTTGATAGACTAGAGTGGCGGTGCTAGCTTAGTCAAGAGGAAAGAGTCGTTCAGAGTCATTGTGCACCAGCGCCCAGCGCACGATCGGCCGTTTGCACCGTGTCGGTGACTCGCGATAGTGAAGGCGGACATTTCCCCTTTAGGCGGGTGTCCATAAGTGGCGTGTCAGCTTTCCACAGCAGTACTCACAAGGAGTCAAAGCGTTGGATGTGCCAACCCAGCGTGGCGCCTAAGGCTGTGTGTCCCGTGTCCCCCATACGGGAATGCCCCTGACCGGAAGGGATACCGGTCGCCAGTATAAGGACAAAGCATTCACGCACAATAGAGAGCCTTTCATACGTCCACAATAGCCTGAATTGACAAAGCGAACATCGTCAGTGAAGTTATTTAAACAGAACTGAAGACAACCCCACGAACCCCCCAAGCAACACCCACCAAGTTCTCTCCTGCCGTCCGAACCATCCACTGGTGGGTACTCGTGTATTTCTGATCTGCCACTTGTCGTGCTGAACGACGTTTCAGGAATCTTGAGCATGGCACCCCAGACACGTAGCATGGCCAAATCTTCTCCGGGTCGCTCCACTCGCAACAGCATCTACGGGCGGTCACCTCTTCCACCCTCCTCGATCCAAAAGTGTTCGACCACAGTCCATGCGCAGGCGCAGGACACAGAATGCAACGCCAGTGGCGGAAAGGGCACCCCATGGCTCGCGTGTAGAGACGCATATGGTGTTATGACCACAGTTGCCGTGTCGGAGACGGGAGAGGGTATTCATTTGCGTTGGCACTATCAGGACGATGACATCGAGGATGAGGAAGCGACTGTACAGATGATCGTCGACGAACCTGAGTCGCGCGGCGTTACCCCTGTCACGCACCGTCCCGGGCTATTCCCTCACACCCCCATGCCCCTTCATCCTTTCGACGCCGGCTCTGTCATCAAGACTCCCGTCAAGAAACTTAGGCCCCTTCAGGCCAGTCCCCCGCGCATCGGGGACAAGGGTGTTCGTTGCCTGTATGAAAATGGCGGTGTTCTGACAGATCTGAATGGTGGTGCTGTTCGGATCGTCCTCCACCACCCGGTAGGGTCGACCGCCAACCTTTCGAGGGAGCAAGTGGAGCTCCTACAAAAGGAGCAGGAAGAGAAAATCGCACGGACTCAAATCGCCAAGCTTCTTGAAGAAAAGAAGCGTCTTATGGAAGAAGAACGCGCTTTCTCCGAATGCGGGTATGAAGACGAGAGCGTGGATTTGTCCGATGGTGAAACTGGTGCGGTCTCACTTACACACAACCAAATAGCCAACGGATTGAGTCGTCGGCGTCTTGGTCCGGAAGGAACGGAGCTCATTGATTAAGACACAAAGCTACCAAGGGAAATGGTTTAATCAGACCTCATTCATTTTTTTTCCGTATCTCACTGTCACTCGTTGTAATATTCCCCGCATCCCAGGAACTGGATCACGATTTGGACATTCGTTACTACGTTAGTAACACATTACTAGTATCCGTTAGCTGAGTTCGAGAATCAAAAGCTGTGTCTCATTTTCCTGTGACGACGGTGCTGGCCTCTTCCAAGATAGCCGCCGCCGACAGTTCCCGTCCGTTCCCTTTTGCACGGCAAAGTTCCTTCAAACGTTTCGCTGCTGCCTTAAACTTGGCCGCTTCGTCGCTGTCCCCAGTTATCCTCACAAGCGCTGGTCCTAACTCCACCGCCCGAACATTTGGTGCGCTCGTTTTACTCGCATAGATGCCGATGCCCAGGTACTCGATGCGTGCCGCATAGTCGTACGTGTCGAACCAGACGGGAAGAACGACATGTGGCAGACCAGACCTGTCCAACGATCATCAGTTCAAATACTCCCCAGAGACGGTAAATCAAAAAACCCACATGACGCCCTCGTAGAACGAATTTGCACCTCCATGGTGGACCGTACAAACAAGGTTTGGATGCTGCAATATCGCAATAGGCTCAGCCTCCAACCAGGCTACCACCTTCACCTTCCCTTCTTTCATCTCCTTCCCAATGATCTCCTCTATTACTGTTTGAATCTCTCCGTTGGCCTTCACCTTCCAGAGTACCTGAATGTTGCCTAATCGAGTTCGGTCGCGAGAGTCGAGCAATATACGGATTGCACCAGCCATCTCCCTCGCGAAATTCGCGTCGGCGAGGATGTGCGAACCAAGGTTGATCATCACAGTTGGACCGTTGTCCAACCACTTAATCAACGCCGGGTCAATCTCCTCCAATGGATCAAAGGGCATGACGATAGGTCCACATGGACATATCTCCTCAGGGATCACTAGGGAGAAGTCGGTTTCGACGAGTGCAGGAGTGATATACTTCACTCCAGGGTAAGGTAGAGAGAATATAGACCTGAGTCCAAGGGATTTGCGTAGATTTTCTATCTGTTTGAGCTGCTCCAAAGTAGTTATATGCATGATGAGTCGGATGTTGAGATAGATATTGAGGGGAATCTGCCACCACTTGAGTGGGAACGGAAATCCAGATGACATGCTGGTGGAATGAACATTAGTCGACTCAAATATGTCTCAAAAAAAATGCCCGACGCACGCAGGGTATTTCCACAACGGCGCCAAGTTGGGCTGCACGCTCATTGCGATATCCTTGATGGAATTTGGTGACATCATCATGAACTTTTGGCCGACCAAACTACAGGCATCCTGCGCTGGATAAAACAATGTATCCGTGACCACCAGGTCCGGTTTGACATTCGCGATGACCTCCTTACAGCCCTCGATAGCCGCAAGATACTCCTCCCGTCCCCAAGGGATAAAGTAGACATCTAGTTGTGGGTAGCATCCCAACGCACCCGACACACCAGGAGGGTGCGGGGCATCAGCCGCGTTCAGTCCGCGCTTCCCAATAGCCTCCCCGTATGGTGTGAAGCCCTTGCATTCATGGAATGTAACAGAACCTGCGGGCTTGTTGTTGGAACGTGCAGCGTGACGGGTGATGAACTCTTCGAAGCGTGAGACGCGGTTTCTGAGCGATGCGAAAGACGCGATGTGCACGGGCACGCCTGCAAGAACAAGTTCGTACGAAGTTGCGAGGTTCACGTTAGCTTGGCCATACTCCGGGTACGTGAAGATGAGCACGGTAGGAAGGGAACTCATAGCGAGCGGATTGTCGGGGAGAGGAGAGCTCTGAGCAGTTTACGACCCACCTGAATAATGATATATTATCGAACCCGACTAAAAAATTTCGGTGTGACCGCCTAGGGAGCGAATAGTGGTTATCGTGACGCAGTCGAACGTTCACTTGACCATCCGGTTCTGGTTCGTTTCATGACCGGGCCGACGGAAAGTCATTATGATTACGATGTGAGAGTCGCCGAGGAATGACTCAATTCGAACCAGATCGCGAACAGTTTTGAAGCGACTAAGAACATTGATTCCGACGGAATCCTGCCATGGAGTGACGGGTCTCGGTAGTATGGCTCGAAGTGTAGCAAATGTAGGCAGACCCTTAATTAAATTAAAGACAGTCATTCCTACTCTTCGCGAAGCCTGGAATCAACGAAACTTGAATCATCGCTCCAGCAAAGTGTGATAATAAATTCGTTCTCTTTGGTTTCAACGTGATCAAACAAATCAATCAGTAACATGATTCTTTGTATCAACTTGGTTTGGTGGAAAATATCTAAACTATGCAAGACCCAGCCTTCGTCATACTACATACCTACCAGTGATTCACGAATCGCGAGTCGTATCTCATTTCCTCGCCCCGATCTCCTTCAAGATAGCTGACGCCGAAAGTTCCCGTCCGTTCCCTTTCGTCTTGCAAAGATCTTTAAACCGTTTTGCCGCCGATTTGAACTTTGTCGCTTCTACGCCATCTCCCGTTACCCTCACGAGCGCCTGACCGAATTCCTCAGCCCGAACACCTGGTGCACTGCTTTTGCTCGCAAAAATGCCGATGTTCAAGTACTCGACACGCGTCGCGTAGTCAAACGTGTCAAGCCATGCGGGGAGGACGATGTGTGGTACGCCGGACCTGCCCAAAGGTAATGAGCTCAAATCCAAAGACAGGAAAACGAAGGAAAATCTCACAAGATGCCTTCGTAGAACGAATTCGCCCCTCCATGATGGACCGTGCAAACAAGGTTTGGATGCTGCAATATTGCGATGGGCTCGGCCTCCAACCAAGCCACCACCTTCACCCTTCCTTCTTTCATCTCCTTACCAATGACCCCTTTGATCACCGCATGAGTGTCTTCACTCGCCTTCACCTTCCAGATAACTTGAATCTTGTTGGATCGTTTTCGGTCGTGGTAACTGAGCAATATACGAATAGCGCTGGCAACCTCCCGGGCTAACTTGACGTCGGAAACTGCGTGCGAGCCTAAGTTGATCATCACAGTTGGACCATTGTCCAACCACTCCGCCAACGCTGGATCGCTCTGCTCCAACGGATCAAAAGGCATAACGATAGGTCCGCATAAACGTATTTGCTCCGGGATAACTGCGTGGGGAAGGTCGGTTTCAACGAGTGCAGGACAGATGTACGTCACCCCGGGGTAGGGTTGGTCACTAAACATAGGTTTGAACCCAAGGGTTCCACGTATGGCTTGAACTTTTTTGAACTTGGGCGTAGTCACGAAATGTATGACAAGTTGGATGACGAGATAGATATTGACGGGTATCTGCCGCCACTTGAGAGGGAATGCAAACCCCGATGATAAACTACCGGGGACAAAAATTAGCTGACGTAGAGTCTGTCATAAACATTCGAGACGAACGCAGGATATTTCCACAGTTGCGTCAAGTGTGGTTGCAAGTTTATTGCGATATCCTTGATAGACGTCGGCAGTATAACCATGAACTTCTGGTTTAGAAGTCTGCAGGCGTCCAGCGCGTAATAGAAGATCATGTCTATCACTACCACGTCTGGCTTGATGGCCGTGACGATTTCCTTGATGCATTCGATGGCGTCGAGATATGCTTCTTCGGTCCAGGGAAAGGCCATAATAAGTAGCTTGGCGTAACTTTCCACCGCGCCCTGTACGCCGTGCGAGTGAGGAAGGTTGGCAGGAGTCATGCCGCGCTCTGCAGCAGCTTGCATATAAGGTGTGATGCCCTTGCACTCGTGGAAGACGACAGAGCCCGTGGGCTTACTGCTGGAACGGGAAGTATGGCGGACGATAAGCTCTTGAAGGCGCAGGACGCGGTCTTTGAGAGGTGCAAAAGACGCAATGTGGACATTCACGCCAGCAAGCGCGAGCTCGTACGCAGTTGCCAGGTTCACGTTGGCTTGGCCATGCTCTGGGTATGTAAAGATGAGAACGTTGGGTGGAGAACTCATGTCGGACGGGAGGGATTACTGAGTGGGAGGAAAGGAAATTGGAAAGTATAAAATCTCGTCCATGTCACTGCTGAACCGATCATTCGACCGGCTATCCGAACTGAAAGACTAATACTATATGACGTTAGTATAGAGTTCGCTTCTTGAATTCTTCGGAATCGGAAACCTTACATGATTACTTGTCTTTCTCGCTCGCTGTCCTCCGGTGCAACTGGCAGGACGAACCAAGATTGATTCCGAGCAGTGCGTGCGGGACCTCACCGTAACGCGCATGAGTTTCGGAACATATTGAAACATTGGCGTTTTCCTCTGCCTAGCCAATAGGTCGAGTTTTTGGCCCACTGTGGAGCTATTCGGGTAAAATGGACTTGACACTTTATCGACTCTTTGGTACATAAGTGAGCTGGTTAGCAACTAACTTATACAAAAAAGGAAATAGTACCGGCGGGTCGTCTGTTCGGCAGATTAGCTACCTCGGCTCTGCAACTTAGTCGGTCGACCGTCGTGGTCGGTTCCGCTCAGATGAAATGGTCTTTGAAAAGTTTCACTTCTTTTGCCTCCCCTCCTCGTCCCGCCTCACGCAGTAGTACTACATCCCTGCCATGACCTCCCTCCCGACGGTGCTCATCTTCACAAACTCAGAGTATGGCCAAGCTAACGTGAACCTGGCAACTGCGTACGAGCTCGCGCTTGCAGGCGCAAGCGTCCACGTCGCGTCTTGTCCTCCTCTCAGAAAACGTGTCTTGCGTCTTCAAGAACTCGTCGTTCGCCAAACCTCGGGTTCTAGCAGCAAGCCCACGGGATCCATCACCTTTCACGAGTGCAAGGGCCTCGTTCCGCACTGGGAACGTATCAAACAACGCGGCGTAACCGATGCCAACATGCCCCACCCTCCTGGTGTGCGGGGTGCATTGGAAAGTTACTCAAAGATAGATGTCATGTGCCTTCCCTGGGATAAGGACGAGTATCTTGCAGCCATCGAAACCTCCAAGGAGATCATCCTGACCGTCAAACCGAACATGGTCGTGATAGAGCTGGTTTTCTATTTTGCGATGGACGCCTGCAGACTTTTGAACCAAAAGTTCATGGTCACCCTGCCAAATTCCCTCATGGAGGTCGCAATAAACGCGCAACCCAACATGGCGATTCTGTGGAAATATCCTGCGTGCGTCGCGAAACCTCTCTTTGCCTTTTCAGCTCAACTGATGCTTATCCGGTTTAGTTTGTCGTCGGGGTTTGCATATCCTCTCCAGTGGTGGCAGATTCCTCTCAATATCTATCTCGGTATCCGACTCATCATGCGATATGTGACGGGACCGAATCTGAAAGAAGTTCAAGCCGCACGTAAGACCCTTGGATTCCAACCGCTCTTCAGCGACCTACCGTGCCGTGGAGTAACATATATCTGTCCTTCGCTTCGTGAAATCGACTTGCCCTACACTGTCATCCCAGAGCAAGTACGCCTTTGTGGTCCCATCGTCATGCCCTTTGACACCCTAGAGGAGAGCGATCCCATGTTGATGAAGTGGTTGGATAAGGCACCTACCGTCATGATCAACCTGGGATCACATGTGATATCCGACAACAGCATCGGCAAGGAGGTGGCTGGCGCAATTCGCATGTTGCTGGATTACCACGACCGGAAAGGATCTACCAAGATTCAGGTACTCTGGAAGGCAAAGGCCAATGGCGACTTTCAGGAAGTGATTGATAAAGTCATCGGGAAGGAGATGAAGGAGGGCAGGGTGAAGGTGCTGGCTTGGTTGGACGCAGAACCAGTCTCGATACTGCAACATCCAAACGTGGTTTGTACGGTCCACCACGGAGGGGCAAATTCATTCTACGAGGGCGTCTGGTGAGTTTTTCCCCTCAAAGTCTCGGCAGAGCATTTAGATTTGAACAGGTCCGGCATGCCACACATTATCCTTTCCGTTTGGTATGACACGTACGACTATGCCAACCGCGTCGAGCGTTTGAACATAGGTGTTTTCGGTAACAAAACTTGCGCGCCGGGCGTTCGGGCCGAGGAATTTGGACAAGCATTGGTGAGGGCAACAGGGGTGGAAGCGGCCAAATTTAGAGCGGAGGCCAAACGTTTGAAGGAGGTTTGTAGGTCCAAGGGAAACGGGCGGGAACTTGCGGCGATGGCTATCTTGGAGGAGACGACTAGCTCCAGGAAGTCAGATTAGACACCCCAATCGAAGCTCACACGTTGGACGCATGATCCGGAGAAACAAGCATTGAATGCGTGTCATATGAAGCCTAAGAGCCTGACCGGGGTCCGGCATGCATACGCAAACAGTGGCCGATCTACGTTCTAAGGATGGTTTATCGGAACTTGAGACTTTGACATCCTGAGTCTGGGATGCGGAGATGAATCATTCCGAGGAGAGGCGAGTCGCCTGGGCCGTCGGACTCGTTTGCTGTGTCTGTCGGTCGTCCCTCTGCGAGGATCAGAACCGCGTTATACCTGGTCTCCGGACGATACGTGGTGAGATGGGTGCGGTTTCGAGCCTGCAAAAGATCTCGTCAGTGGGCTACTGCCACTACCCCGACCGCCGCTCTTCCAGGGCGGTGTAGGTAACTTCCAATTGTCACACTCAAAGGGTGTACAGTAGAACGCTCCAAGCAGTTGGTGTCGTATGATTGGGAGAAGGCAGAGGTGATCGACAAGACACGCAAGAGCAGAACGTGGTAAGTAAGATACTGTTTATTCATGAGTATGGTACATCATCGTATTCCCAATACAAGGTAAATACTATCAATACATTGCAGCGCTGCCACTTAGTGGTGATCCTTCCTTTAAACCGCGTATAAAGTTCGTGCGCACGAAAAAGTCGCACTGAAGATAACGTATATGTAATAAATACTTCATCCTGACCGCATCGGCACTATTGTTTGGACTCCGAGTATGGTGGTAAAGATGACGTAGAAGATGAATGCGAAAGAACTTGCCCAGGGAGAGCAAGAGCATTGCTCGGAGGCTGTTCCCATAGAGGCGCGCTAGACAAAACAGTAGGCGTTACGGGACGAGAGGGATTTGGGGTGTTTGCCTGAGAGCGATTGTGTACGAGATGTGCACGGACGAGGTGACCAGCCGCGAGAGCACTGAGCAGAGATAACTCTCCAGCCATGACTGACGCAGCGATGATACGAGCGAGGCGTTGGGCATTCGCACCAGGGTTCGTTAGGTTGGGACCTTTGATACCGAGCATCTCCAGTACTGCACTCTGCGGAGCTAGAACTGTGCCACCTCCGACAGTGCCGACTTCAATGCAAGGCATCGTGATAGTCATCAAAAGATCCTCTCCGTCATTGGTCCTGTTCAAATGTGAGCATCGCGAAGTGCGATCGAATGATAGCCACGTACGGTTCCATAAGGGTCATGCAATTTGAGCTCTCCACATTCTGGGCGGGATCCTGACCAGTCGCGAGGAAAACCGCAGTGAGTATGTTCGCTGCGTGTGCATTGAAGCCACCGACTGAACCAGCCATGGCACTACCGACGAGGTTCTTCTTCAAGTTCAGATTGCACAGCGCCTCCACCGTGGTCTTTAGGACACTCTTCACCACCTTTCCAGGAATAACCGCCTCCGCAACAATGCTCTTACCACGACCTTCGATCCAGTTAATCGCGGCAGGCTTCTTGTCCGTGCAATAGTTGCCAGAAAGAGCGAGGGTGATCATCTCAGGGAAGTGCTGCTGCATCACTTCGAGTGCCTTCTCCGTACCCTTCGAGATCATATTCATACCCATGGCATCACCGGTCTTTGTCGCGAAGCGGATAAAGAGCGTCCGTCCAGCCATAGCAGTCTTGAGTCTCTGCAGCTTGGCGAACCGCGATGTCGACTCAAATGCTTTCCTAATGATCTCGTATCCTTCGTCAGAGTCTGCCCATTTTTTTGCATCGGCAGCCATCACAATCGACGGGAAGTCGATAGCAGGACCACGAGTCATTGCATCGTTGGTGAGAACTGTCGTGACACCTCCGCCTGAATTGAGTGCCTTACAACCACGAGAGGTGGATGCGACCAGAGTACCCTCCGCGGTAGCCATCGGAATGTGCACTTGTTCCCCGTCGATAGTCAGAGGCCCAGCGATGCCGAGTGGAATCGGTATATATCCAACGACGTTTTCGCAGCATGCACCGAAAACGCGAGAATAGTCATAGTTCGACACGGGTACGTCGGAGTTCTCCAAGGTTTTGGTGGGCGTCGCCCGAGCTAACCAAATCAGCTGACGAAGTGGCACGGAAGCGGATTACTCACAGATTAAAGCCCTCCGAATGGCCACAGCACGCTCGTAATCGCCAAGAACCTTCTCCAACGCGTAAGGAGCAATCATTCCGTTTTGCGCAAGAAGAATAACCTCTTCGTCCTGCAACGTTGCTAGTGATACTTGTACTGGTCGAGGCCCATTCTTGAAAATATCGATGCATTCCTCCAAGGAACGCAGAGGAAGGTCAACGCGGGGTTCTTTGGTGACGAGTGCGGCAGGTTGGGATCGAAGCTTCATATCCAGAAGGAAGGCAGGGACATCACTATTCTTCACGGAAGAGGGGATGGCTATGGGCGCGACTATAGGCTTAGGATCAATGGGAGTCGATGGCATGGTTTCGGGTGGGTTGGTGGCGTCTGGACTAGACCTAGGAGGGCCTACTGCAAAGGAAGGTTTGCGGCGTATAGCAGTGGCGCCCACTTGAGGCGTCTTTTCGCCCACATCTCCATCCCTGCTGACGGCAACAACTGACCTGAAACGGACACTTTGGGGCTGCAGCCCCCTGATAGCGCCTTCCGCAATGCCTTTGAGAAGGTAACCATTCAGAACCATGCTAGCGGCGAGGACAAATACGATCCACTTCGAGATGACGGGGTCGCCAACAAGATTGGTCCATCCAGACATGAAGTTATCGATCATCTCGCTGGATTTGAAGAGTGCACGGGGGCGAGCTGGAGTTGGGGGTACGATGTTGATGTGCAGAGGTGGAGCAACTTTGACGAGCACCTTGACAGGAGATGTAGTGATGTCCAAAGCATTGAGTGTCGCTAAGGTGTCGAGCACGCTAGCAATGGGAGGGGTGGTTATATCGACTTTTGGGGATTCGGGTTGATAATCACCCAAAGCCTGCACAGAACTTCTCTGGCCAGGACGGGTGGGCGAAGCCGGTGCCAAGGTGGTCGTGAAGTTGAGGATGTGTAATGTGAGGAAGGAAACAATCTGAGAAAATCTATAAGGGCTATAGAAGTTAAGCGAGGAGGATAGACATACCAAAAGGAGTTTAAGTCGCGCAACTGGATCCCGGCTCTTCGTATCCGTTGGAGGAGTATTCCTGTCCCTCAACATGGATCCCTTGGTGCCCAACAGAGTTACCGAAAGCTTCTGACGGAGAGTACCAGGCTCCGCAGACCGACAAGGTCGGGTTAATGCGCTGACGGTACCTTCAGCCGTAAGGTTGTTGGCACTCCGGGATCTAGTAGATACACGCGCGGTTCGGATCCTGCGGACCTGGTATCCAAAGAGCGTTGGTAAGTAAAAGTAACCCAAACTGAGGGCAACAATTATGGGTAAAGAAACGACTCACTTCGACCATGATCGTCAAAATTGCCGCGTAGAAGGTGCCAAACAGGAAGCAATCGAGTGCCAGGCACAACGCCGCAAGGGCACAGAACTCCTTGAGACCACTGACTTTGCTTCTAGCACCCAAAAGAAGAACTGCAATCTCCAATGCGTAGTCGCGAAGGATGGAGTTTCCAATTTCTCCCATCGCATCAAAGACAACCTCGCCAGCTGGTTTCATCTGACCTCTCCAACGACCCTCCTTGACAGGAGCCGTGAGGTGCGGGTGGTTGAAGACAGCCTTTGCGAATCGAAGTTGCTTATCGAACCCGACTGTACAGACAAGGAAAGGGAGAGCCTCCGTCAAGCTGATCGGATCCAGATGAATCCGGAAGTAGTGTGACAGCGGGAGAGCAAGCATGAAAGAGAGAACACCCGATGAAAGGATGGCAGTAGCGAGCCAGAAGTTGGATCCCAAAGCTCGCGATGCCCAGAACACGCGGATAAAAGATGCATGCATCAAAATGTACCCGGCAAGGATGAGAAGAATGTCCAGAGAATCGGCTTTCTGAAATCGTACATGTACCTTAGCTGATGAGATACTTTGTGATTTTTAAAAAACTGACCTTTGTAAGCTCCCAGAAGCGCATGATGAGGGCACTGACAGCGCAAGCGACCCACTTTCCACTCTTCATTTCACCGATGGTTTCAACAGGCCGATTCTGTATCTCATATTTGACACCGAATGAATCCACAGGAAAAGAATGTTTGGCCTTGAGGGCGTTAGCGAATTCCTCCTGGGTATCTGGAAAGAATGACAGAGTAATGGTCTGGTGATCCGAGGCTTGGCTTATAAAATCCGTGAGGCAGCGATCTTCAGCAGTCGCATAGGAGCAAATAGAAGAATACGCATGGCCGGACGGGGTAACGAACTCATCATAAAGATGATGCGTCAAGTTTTCAAATGACGGAGCAAGGATCGTTGAGTCCAATGACTTTATTAACCATACGCATTGTGAGCGTTCTGCAATGGCATGATTGGCGAACGCGTACCTGATCCACAGGCTCTGCTAGAGAGAAAACAAGTTGCTGGAGCTCTAGTTTTTGCACGCGCGGGCTGTGTGCCCTTGCTTGATATTGCTTTTCACTGACGACGACCCATTTATCATCGCGAAGCAAAGCGTGGGCTGGGCTGGGAGAGGAGGGGAAGGCGGGAGCAAAGAAGGTGGAATGTTTGATGGCGGAGAGGACACGAAAGTATGCGAGGGTACCGACGACGAAGAAAGCGACGATGGTTTCGATTGGGCTGTAGACGGCACGTCTAGTGAGGGGTAACAGAGGAACGCGCATAGCTAAAACGACGGGGCCATCCTGAGACTCGTACCACTTTCTTTATAGTCATTGCTCTGGCAGCCTGTGTACACATCCGGAAGACCCCGAACACCTGTTACTGCTTTTGGTAGATTGATAAATGTCTTACAACCGAGATCTTGTCAACTTTCATTTCGGGTACAGTCGGCCTTGTCCAAGTCAGATCTTATCATTCAGTGAGACATCCTCCGTCACTGGCAGCCCGAGTGTCCTCAATCACAGAGAGACCTGCGAGGTCGCTCGATACACCACCGTACCCCTTCCCTCACAGTTCGCCACATCTCCGAATGACATGAGTCCGGTACCCGGGTACTGAACTAGTCACCTCCACGTTCCAACCGTTCTTCAGACGCCCGATCACCAAGAACAAGCTCCCCGGCACTGCCCTAGATAACGCCACAACACACTGCTCCGGAAGGGTCCGGATATCTTAGATCAACAGCCGGATGTGCCAATCAGCTTGAAACCCCACCGCTAAGCAGGTTGGGGCAAAGTGCCATTAGTTGGAACCTTGCACGACTATCTTTCTCGGTGGCTCTCAAGTACAGCATACACAGGACGAGACTGAATTGATCCCCGCTACGTCTTCCAAGGTACTACATTGAGGTGTGGCGAGTGCATTCAATACAGTTTCTCATAATGAACGGTACAAGAACCGAACCGAAAATAGAGACCTCATGACGCGCAAGGGGTTCGGACGGGACGATCATTCGGGCCGTAACGCACCATCCCCCGGTTTCCTCCATACAGAGTCTCGCCTTGTTCACCTACTATCTGGCTGTGTTTCATCTCGAGCGAATCTGGATTGGCACGATCCTGCCATTGGATGATGCGGCCATGTCAAAGTCTCATATCCGGCGTTCTGCTCCGCTTCTCATATCCGACTCGGCGAGTCGACATTGTTCATAACTAGGTTCACGCTATTGGTCGAACAGCAAGTATTTGAAAACCGGACAAAAATAGAGAATTGCCTAATAATATGAGGCCTTGAGGAGGTTGCTTTCGCCCTGGCATTTCCGAACCTCGTCAGATAGATAGATTTCGTTTGATACAGCTGATGTGCTTATGTGTGGATCTTTTGCTAGCAGGCTCCGGAGGACTTCACTGGCAGAGCGTGAACTAGGAGTCTATGACATTAGTACTGTACCTCCCCGACTAGAAATTCCGAATGATGCGCTAAAAGATCGAATGCTGAGGCGAAGCATTGATACTGTCGATATAGAGACTGCCAGTGGGTCACCAGTCTACGATCAATTCACTGATGACATCAAATATGTTCCAATTTCCGGGCGCTACACCGCAGTGTACTGGTAACATCAGGTTAAAATTAAAGTGCACTTTGTCTCATTTAATCGTGCCGACTTCCGAGTCAGGATAGCCAATACCGAAAGCTCCCGTCCATTTCCAAAGTCTCGCCCTGCAAAGCTCCTTCATCCGTGTCGATCTGAATTTCGTGGCTTCGTCGCTATCTCCTTTTAGTTACCTGGTCCTGATTTCTTGGCACAAACGCACGGTGCACTACTTTTACTCGCATAAATGCAGATGCCCAAGTAGTCGACGCGGGCTGCGTAGTCATACGTGTCGAGCACTCCCCAAAGAGGACGACAAACAACAAGTCTCGCCAGATGCCTTCGTAGAACGGCTTTGCCCCTCCATGATGGACCGTGCAAACCAGGTTTGGATGCTGAAACATCGCGACAGGCTCAGCCTTCTCTCATCTTCTTCCCAACAATTTCCTCCATTACTGCTCGAATTTCTCCGTTCGCCTTCACCTTCCAGAATCTTGTCGGATCTTTTTCGATCGTGATAATTGAACAATATATCAATTGCGCCAGCCATCTCCCTCGCGAACTTTGTGTCAGAAAAAAACATGTGCGAACCTAAGTTGATCATCACGGTTAGACCATCATCCAACCGCTTTGCCACTGCTGGATTGCTTTCTTCTAGAGGATCAAAGGGCATGACAATATGCCACATAGGCATATTGCTTCGGGAATAACAGCCAAGGGGAAGTCGGACCCAGAGAGTGCGGGACAGATATGCGTCACTGCAGGGAAAGGCTTACCTTCAAACATCGGTTCGAAAGCCAAGGAAGTACATAGGGCTCGAATTTGCATGAGGTTCGTTGAAGTCATCAATCAGATAGTAAATCGAATACCGAGATAGATGTCAAGGGGAGTCTGCAAGCGCTTGAAAGGGAATCCTGATGTCATGCCCTGGATAGGGTAAATATCAGTAGATCTGAGTCAAGAGACTGGAATATTCATGACGGACGTGTGATACCTGCTGAGCGGGGTTGTATGCATTCTGGCTGGGATATCAAAGATGTTCGAATTTGGCAATGGGACGCACTGTGGTGTAGCGAGGCACGAGCGGAGCCACACAGTGCAAGGTCTTCGTGCAAGGTCTTCGGATAAGCGATACAAGCGGCGAGAGGCGCCGCCGTTCAGCGCTCGTCCTCGCCCATTTCGGCGCACCCGCGCACCACGCCCTGCCTCCATTTCACATTCCCACTCCTCGCAGCTCACTCCCCTGGGGTCCGGAGTGCGCAGTCCCGATTACCGGGTACAAGGTATTCTCGCAATACCCGGCAACTCGGCTCCCGTCCCGGGCCGAGAGCGCTCGGGCTGCCGCTCACCCTCTCAGCCCGCTGCCTCTCTCCTCCCAGCGCACGGAGCGACGTCCAAAGAAAAACCACAAAGTTTGGTCCATTAGTGCACACGCTTCTCGCGCAAGATAGAAAAACTTATCTGTCACGACATCTGGGTGGATGGCCGCGATTGCCTCCTTAATGCTCTCGATGCCCGAGAAATTCCTCCCAGCTCCACGGACATCATATTGTGCATATTCTCGAGTAGCTTCCAAAGCGCCAAATATTCCAGGCGAGAGTGACATCCTCTATAATATGATACGTTCGCAGTCGTGGAAGGTGATGGAAGGATTTACCGCCAGAATGCATGTCATGGCGAACGATGAGCTCTCGGATGTGCGAGATGCTATCTCCGAGTGGTGCGAAAAAAAGACGCGATGTGGACGTTCACGCCTGCGGATGAAGTTGCAAGGTTCACGTTAGCTTAGCCATACTCTGAATATGTAAAGATGAGCACGGTGGGGAGGGGCTCACGGCGGACGAAGTGGACTTCTGCATGCGAGGGAGTAGAGAAACGAAGGTCCGAGCGAGCTTGCACTGCGACTGTCCGAACGGTGGACAAGGGCCTTGAGTGAGTCGTCTAGCGGCTGGTTAGGTACGGAATTCCCGGCTCTACCATAGTAAGGATGTTGCTGGCGCCCGATATATCAGGTTTAAATAAATAAATACCCACTGTTTGCGTCAGCGGAGAGAAAGTTTGAAACAATCATATGTAACGCATCTGATCCACATCAGTAGGATGGCACGGATTATGAAACAGGGATGATGCACTGGATAGCCACTGACGAACGCTGAAACAATGGCGCTGAGTGCTGTACTGCGTCCATACAGATGGAACTTGCTTTGACCGCGGTGAGAGAACCACAATCTGTGGTGTAAAGATGTAATTTTGGAACACTGTCACATTACCGCGCGTTTTTCCAGGAGAGACTCAACGCCGAGAGAGCTAGTAGTAAGAGTCATTGAGGATCGCCGGAAGTCGTGCCTTTTCACACTCAGCCGATTTTCCCACGACACCTTATTTGCGACGACGATGGCCTCCCCGCCCAAGCCATGGGAGCGAGCCGGCGCACAGCCCTCCGTCTCATTGCCATCGACGGCGGCGGCAACATCATCAACGACCACGACGGCCTCCTCTGTCCCCCCTTCCGTTCCTGCACGCCCAGCGTCTCTGTCCAACCCTTCGATGGTTACCTCACCATATGCAACTACAACTTCACCCTACAACTCCATGTCCGCATACTCCCCATACTCGCGATTTGGCAACACCTACTCCCCATATGGCGGTTCGATGTACGGGGGAGGACTAGGATACGGTGGGATGGGCGGTGGGATGGGCGGGTATGGATACGGAGGGCATGGCATGAACAGCATGTATGGTGGAATGCCGGGGATGAATGGGATGGGCATGTACCCCGGCGCGGATCCTAACAATCCCTCTCTCACTCAAACCCTCGAATCGACAACTCAACACACCTTCTCCCTCCTCCATTCCATCGTGCAGACATTTACCGGCGTCGCACAAATGCTTGAGTCAACGTTCATGGCAACACACAGCTCATTCTTCGCCATGGTTGGTGTCATCGAGCAGTTCAGCCATCTTCGGAACGCACTTGGGAGCGTGCTTGGACTGTTCGGCCTCGTGAGAACGATGAAAGAGCTCATCACCGGAAAACCCAGCTCATCGATGCAAGGCGAGTTTAGGGAGTTCATCAATGGGCGGCCGGTCCAGGGCCCTAATGGTCCGCCTGCGCCGAAACCAAGCAAGAAACCCTTGATCTTCTTCTTCCTCGCCATCATTGGCGTTCCGTACGCCATGTCGAAGCTGATCAAGATCCTCAACGAGCGCGCTCAGCAGCAACAGCAAGGTCAGATTGGTACCCAGCTCGGTCCACTCGATCCTTCGATGCTTTCGTTTGCTCGAGCACTGTACCCATTTACGCCCTCCTCGCCCTCCGAACTCGCCCTAAAGGAACACGAGATCGTCGCTATCATGGGGAAATTGGATCCTGCCACTGGGGCGGAAGTGGATCCCCGATTAGAGGTGGAGAGCGAGTGGTGGAGAGGTCGAACGCGCGACGGGAGAGAAGGTTGGTTCCCAAGCAAATGGGTGGAGATCTTGGAACGCAAAAAACCCGCAGAGCCCAAACAGGTTGACTAGTACGTATGTTACCAAATCGTGGCTTGGTTGTGATTCATTCTTTCAAGATTACTTCTTGCTTGACTTTCTTATAATTTGTACCGATCGCTTCCTCACACGGGCGCAAGAGTGGTCTTGACAATGGAGGTACAAGGTGTTACAACGGAGTCTATGGTCCACACTCGCTCACAGTTCGGACAAAGTGCGATCTAGCCGAAGCAAAGAGCTAACTTTGCATGGTGCGTGTCTCGGCTATTACTTGCATCTTGATTTGCTGCACCGTAAGACCAAATAAGCGACACATAAGTTGAAACAAGTCAAAATAAGATTTCCGAAGCAACCAAAATCGTTGCTCATCAAAGATTATCTACGCCCAGCATTTTTATTGACGTATCAATGGCATGGCATGCGCACGATCTAGATGGCATTGCCTTGGTCCCCGTTGGTTCCTTTGAAAAGTGCGTGGTCATCTTACTCTGACGAACTCACGCTTCCTGGAATGGCAATAGCCTTAGCGGGTTAGATCACCTTATGCATTGTCGTCATCCAAAACACGAACTCTGTAATGTCAGGCATCGCCAGATCGGACGACGCAACATGGCCCGAGGCAACGAGAAAACTTGCTAGCATGACTCTACTATTGTAGCCTGAACCTTTCTCGGTCTACCAAGAGTCTGAGACACATGGTTCAGGATCATCTTCATGGGATGATCAAGTTTCATCTCATGCTGCCAGACAGAAGATGGATCGAAAATGATCCATAAATAAAATTAGTCTCCACTGTTACACCAGTATTCCGACCTAAATTCCAACTCTCTTTCCCTACTCTCTTCCGTGCTTTTGGTATGGTTCCGAAAATACTCGTGCGGATAATCCTGAGAGTCCCTTCCCTCGTCGGCCTCGCCCTTCTGGTCGGCATCTTCATCGGGTTCACGCTGTCGAACATGGGACCCGCGGCCAATCTTCAGTTGCTCACCCAGTGGCACCCCGCGCAGACCACGCTGGGCCGACAAGTCGTCTGGTCCAACAAAACCATTCAAGATTCCGCTCTGATGAGCCCCGAAGAGCTCGAGTTGAAACGCCTCGCCGACATGGTCGACAAGACGAGCGGGTTCTATGCCCGCGACTACAGCCTCTGGTTGGGCTGGAATAACGTACGTGCACTCGAACGGTCCTACCAGCGCCGGGCATTCACAGCGACTCGATAGGTGCGCTACATCATCGACACCGCCATTTTGCATGGCCGTATACTCAATCGAACGACTATCATACCTTCCTTTATATACGCCCGCGCGTGCGAGTTCGATGTGTACGCCGCCGTCTTTTTTCTCGTCATGTGCGTCATGTTCCGACCTTCTCCTGGACAGGGAGGCCTGTGCTGCGTTTGTGACCATGGTGAACCGTGGCGACGCTGTTCATTCCAACGAGTGGAGGACGCTCCCCATCGAACAACAGATGGGGTGGAAGGTACCGATATCCGTCATGTTCAACCTCACGCACCTCCAACAGTCACACGCCGTGATCACGGTCTCGGACTACCTTCGCCTACATAATATTTCAACGGAGGTCGAATCGACCACCGGCCAGTGGGACGCCGCCGCCTACCATTCACGAAATGCGGCGGGAGCGATGACGCCCGATCTGTATGTGACTGAGAGCTCCTACTATGATCCACAAAACATCCTCCGTGTCGATCATATACCCCAAGACATGCGTCTGCGCGGAGGGTGGAGTTCGGAAGGGGGTGATCCTATCCATGACCATCGGGGATCATGGACCAACTTGACAACGAACTCGGATATCTATAGTGCATTAATGGATGATACCACGAGGTACACATGGCCCGCGGTGGATTGGGAAACTGTCAAGAGGATCGTAGAGGACAGAGAACGTATCACGTCGGCGTCGTCGGTGGAAGATATTGGCGATGTTCTCCGAGAAAATGGTTTTGAGGTGGTCTACACCTACGATACCGTGTGCGTATTCTAGTTCACTGGTCGGAAGAGAAGGTTGATGTTGCTTCTGATATCAGAGGTGGCTACGATATGGCCAAAAGCGTTACATCGCCCGTCTATAAGGCTGTCCCGAGACATTTGATAAGGGGTTTCTATGAAGATTTCCATGAAGTATCGGCGCGGGTGCTTCTCTTGCGCGGGGAGTTCCATTTGTTCCGCAAGCCAGTGGGTGTCGTTACTGCCTTGTGCTCGCTACCGAATCGTTGATTGATCATACTAGGGTTCCTTGCATTTCACCTCGATTGAAAGCCGGACAGATTTCTCGAAAATGGTGTTGTACGATCTGCCACTGATAGACGACATCCTTCTGTTGGCTGAGCGGATCAACGATCGCATGTTTTCTCTGACTGGCGGGCGACTGTGGATGGCTGCGCACATGCGCCGAGGCGATTGTAAGCCTACGTCCGTTTGGAATTACGGCGTCGTCCGCTCACGACCGTGTGTTCAGTCGTGGTATGGGAATTTGCGATCGAGGCCAATTTCACAAATCATCTCGCTCGGATCAAGAAGAATCTCAACGATGGACGAAAGACGTTGGTATCTATGCACAACGGGACGCCGACTACGTACGACGTGCCCGACGCTCACACTGATATCTCGGTCGTGACTCTCGACCCGCCGAATCCGGGAGACCTGTGAGCGCGTCGTCTTCTTACCTACCACCGTACGTCATGTGACGGCTGACCGTTCCGACGATCGATCTAGGTACTATCTCGCCACGGACGAACGGGATCCCGCGAAGGTGGATTACCTGCATAGCCAAGGGGCGGTGTTAATCTCGGACCTGCTCACGCAGGAAGACTACCAGGCGTGTGGATGGCCGATCATGCTGACGGACGTGCTGGCGCGGGTGGAACAGGCGGTCCTGGCGCATGCTGCGTTCTTTTATGCGCAAGCGTACTCTTCGGTCGCGGGCGGCGTTGCCAATTTGCGGGCGAGCTTGGGCAAGGATCCGCGTACATCGGTGTTGGAGTGATTGACCGAGGTATGGTAGCACGGTTTTTTTTATTTCTAATTTATTCGAGACGCAAGCAACTTCATGTATCGATATTGTAGCCATCATCATTCACGTGTTGTATCCTGTCAGACGCCTCGCAAGGTGTAGACTTGAACGAAAGGGATCGCGGACTCGTCACACAAAAAGTGAAGTGAAAGGAGCGTATGGGCACTGGGATGTATTCGTAGCAAAAAGAGGGCTAGCAGTACGAGTATCCCAAACGTGCATGATCGATGATATCCAAGCGACTACAGCGGCAGCGGAGTTCGGACCGACCCACATCACCAGAACGCGGAGCTCAATCGGCCCGAGAAGTATACTCTCGATAAAGATCGTCGACGAACTGCTTGTTCGTCTGTCACCCAGGAAATAAAACAAGATCGTTGAACAACGCTGGCAAAACATCGAGAGGACAAGAGGACGCACGTATATCAAGGACAACACCTCGGTCACAAAATCCTTTCTCGACAACGAACTGGGGCGGCCGGCACCGTCTTGCAACGCGAGCGTGCCCAAGAGCGCAGACTGCGCACCGTTGATGTTGATGTTGATCTTGGGCGCCTCAGTCTGGGTGTTCGCGCGGGCGTCTTTCGGTACAGCACAGTCGAGCTGCGGTATGCGTTTCGCCCTGCCGTTCGGCAGGGCGGCGGACGGCGGCGGAGGTGGAGGCGGGGGTGGAGGTGGAGGTGGACCAGGGACCGGCACAGAAGCGGGGGGGACTACGTGTAATGGGGTAGGCACGTCCCAGCTCCTCTCGATCTCTTCGCGTTCTTTTTGTTGATCGCGTTTCGAGCGCCTTGTTTTCTTTCCCTTGGCAGCGACGTGTCTCTCAAACGCGTCTGGATCGCTCAAGGCGCTCATATCGGCAAAGTCGATCTCGATGACGTCGGAGTCAGTCTCGATGAGCGGAGGGCGAGGGTATGGCCAGAGCTCCGAGTCGGTCTCGAATGGAACAAGAGGTCGGGATTTGGGAGGGTGCTTTGACGTGGCGCTCGGAGTGAGGCGGGGTTGAGTATATATTGAGGGTGTAGAGTCCGAGTCTGTGGTGGGGTTAGTGGTCGTTGGCTGGGGGGCGGAGTGTACGCTAGAGGAAGCAGAGTCCTCATGGGTGCTCTGCTGCTCGATACGTGCAGCGGTCAGCAGATCGCTGACTTGGCTTATGTTGGAACCAAAGCCACGTAACGCTGGGCGAGGAGTGACGTCTCCAAGGATACGGAGCCCAGACTTGCCACTCTCGTTGTCACTAATGCGTGACATAGGGACAGAAAGTTGATGGATAGATGCTGTGAAAGAGCCAGGTTCTGAAGCGCCATCATCACTGGCCTCGTTATCGCCTTCGTATCGCACGGACGAAGCACGAGATGGTGGGAGGCCCAGAAGGGTCGATATGACCTCTTGGTTGAGAACTTGGGGGAGGGCAGTGGAGGTCGGCTTTGGGGAGAGGATATGGGGATCCTGTGAGAAGGCAGTGGGAGGTGAAGGCTGAGGGGGGACGGATTGACATAGGATGGGGATGTTATGTGACGTGGGCTGGGTAGCTATACGTTGAGTAGATTTTGTGGAAGTGCTAGCGCGAGAAGCGGAACGCGGTGGAGGAGTGGCTGATGCAAAGATGGTGTCTAGAAGTGCAAGACCGCGTGTGGGTGCAGCGGAGGACGAGGGTGGAGGGACAGACATGGTACGAGGAGGGGCAGAGATACTGGCGAGGAGGCTGGCAGCGGTGGTCTCGGAACCACCTGTGCCGGCTGTGGGCTGTGCCTGGGAGGGAGATGCCAATTTGGCAAAAAGTCTGTCGAGACCTGATGGGCCATTGATAGGAGGAGAGTTGTATGGGGCTTGACGATCGTAGTCTTCCCCAGACTCTGAGATGCTATGTATACTGCTGGTATTTGATGCGCTCGATGCAGAGCGGGCATGATGTGCCCGATCTGCGAGAAATTGAGCGAGAGAGATGATATGGGTCCAGAAGGAGGGGCTTACCGCTAGCTCTAGAGGCGGATCGGAAGCTGGGAGGAGGGGGTCTGTCGGGGCCATACCTGAATTCGTCGGGATATGGACGGTTGATCTTGATGTATTCGTGCAATCTGGGGATATTCAATGGGAGTAGGACGGGAATGGGAGACGGACGGACCGCATGACAACATCGGGCATTGGTTCCCTGGCATCTGTGGCAAAGCACCAGAGGCCGACGGTCTGAGAGCGGCCCTTGTCAGTGTCGTGGAGCTTTTCAGGGTCGAGTAGGGTGAATTCTGGAGCGAATTTGGTGGCGGGGCCTTCCTGTCTGGACAAGGGGAGCTTTGAGCGAGCGTCTGCTAGACGACGGGCAGTAAAGTCGGGGTAGTGGCGGATCATGAGATATGTGCCATGTACGCCGACGTTGTCTTCTGGATAGAGTCGTTGGATGTAGTCTTGCATTCCAACGCGGTTCATGATATAAAGACCATATGGAGGATACGAGTCGCTGAATGGTGGATGAGGAGGGGGGGAGGAGGGGAGGATGTAGACGGTACCGTTCGTAGAGAAACATGCTTCCCTCGAAGCCTTGTTTCTCCCACTTGTCGCCGTTGTGGTGGTAGACACATACGTGGCTGAATTGGTCGAATATTGAGAGAATGGAAGTGTCTCTTCTGCGTATGACTTTCATGTTGGACATGTATCTCGATGCTGACGACATCCCGAGTGCTGGCGGTGGCGAGGCGGGTGCGTCGTGAACGTGTCGGACGGCGAGCGACGAGCTTGAGCGAGATCGGCGGGTCATCGTAGTAGCTACTAGTAGAGGGACAAAACAGACACCCCCCAAAGAGGGGTTCGCGCCATATCCACCCACGTGACACGACGCGAGCGCGCCTATTTGGTTGTGTTTTGTGTAGCGGGTTCAAAATGGCAGGCGAGTTGTGTGTGTTGTCCTTGTCTTGAACGTTAACGATGATACCAGTAAGCTATTCCTTCTTCTTCTACTATTACTCATACTAACTTACTTGCTTGACAGACTCGTCGCGTCACCCGCGCTGCGGTCTCGTCCCACAACGAGAACGCCTCCTCCCGTCCCATCACCCGCTCAAAACCCACATCCAAGGCTCAACCCATGGCCACATCCCAGCCCTCCCGTGTAGTAGCCCCAACCGCCTCCTCCAAGGCAAAGGCAAACGAGAACGACCTCGACACAGCACCACAAGGAAAGCGCAAGCGCGATGCCCTCGCACAAGTTCCTAAGAATGCCACCAAGGCAAAGTCGGCACTTGCTTCCAAGGACGTCAAGGTCAAGGCTTCCGATCTGTCTTCCGCCAAGGCAAAGTTTGACGGCGTGGTCATCAAGTCGAGACTGCCCCAATCCGCTGGTACTCGGCCACCCTTGTCTATCGTCTCCGCGGCCCGCCGCACTTCCAAGTCCACTGCGCCCCAGCCCCAAGTGCGACCATTGGCCAACGTAAAGGAGGACGTGGAGTGCGTTCCCGTGCACGCTGATGACGCCATGATTGTCGATCCCGCTTCATCTGCCCCACGCAAAGCCGCCCAAGCTGGTCAGCGTCTCCCCATTGCTACCACCTCCCACGTGATCAAGCACGAGGTACAGCGAGTTGACTTGTCTAAGCGGACCACTTCCCACTTGAACGTCAAAGCTGACGTCCGCGAAGAGGATGACAACCGGGTATTTAAGAAGCGGCGAACCTCCTCAGACCTACCTGACGAGGCAAAGCTCTTTGTCGACCAGGACGAAAACGGGGCCCGGCTTGCCCCCTCGCTAGACACACACATCGACAGTGAGACAGAGGCTGATCCAAACGGCGATGAATGGGATGATCTCGACGCTGAGGACGCCGACGACCCCTTGATGGTCAGCGAGTACGTCAACGAGATTTTTGACTACATGAAGAACGTCGAGGTATTTCTCTACCACACATTCCGCTCGTAGTCCGTCCACTCACCAGATTCTTCAGCTCGTTACCCTCCCTAACCCCGATTATATGTCGAGCCAAAAAGAGTTGGCCTGGTCCATGCGAGGCATCCTGCTTGACTGGCTCGTCCAGGTGCATGCTCGCTTCCGCCTCCTCCCCGAGACATTCTTCCTGTGTGTCAACATTATCGATCGTTTCCTGTCCGCCCGCGTCGTGTCGCTCGCCAAGCTTCAACTCGTCGGCATCACTTGTCTTTTTATCTCCTCAAAGGTGGAGGAAATCGTTGCCCCTTCCGTCTCTCATTTTCTCCACTGCGCCGACTCCTCGTACACTGAGTCGGAGATCCTCCTTGCTGAGCGCTATGTGCTCAAGACGATCGACTGGAACTTGTCCTTCCCTAACCCGATGCACTTCCTCCGCCGCATCAGCAAGGCAGACGACTACGACGTCAAGGCTCGAACCATCGGCAAGTACCTCCTGGAGGTCGGCGCACTCGAATGGCGGCTCTTGGCTACCCCTCCGTCGCTGATGGCTGCTGCGTCTATCTGGCTGGCCAGACTGATCCTTGGTAACTATAAATGGGTACGTACACGACCCTAGTTCTTTGAGCGTCGTTTGATTCCTTTTGACAGAATGCCAATTTGGCGCACTACTCCTCTTACGCCGAGAGCTCCCTGCTTCCTACCGCCAACCTGATGCTGAACTACATACTAAAACCGGTACGACACGAGTCGTTCCACCGAAAGTACGCGGGAAAGCGCTTCCTGAAGGTAAGCAATTCAAACTTTGATGAGCGTTTTACCCAAATTTCGTGTAGGTCAGCATCTGGGTACGCGAGTGGGCGCTCGAGCGTTGGGAGGAAAGCATACAGGTTTCCTTGCAGGACGATCTGCCAAAACTGAGAGCCTTGTGTCGCGACCGAGAACGCCTGGAGGCTGCAGCCGAGAACGACGTAGCCGGCGTGGAAGACGATCAATAGCTGCCGGCTGCGGCATCCTAGCCCCATTTTCTTTTTCCCGCGACGATCTAGAAAATTATTCCATCGCATATTCATGGACACCCTACATTCCCCCGACGCATCCTATCGTATCATCACGAACACGCATTAACTCTTTATTATGCAACAAGAATCCCCTCGTCAATGCCACGCTTACCCATCACTCGTTTATGTTCTACTGCAATTGGCTTACGCCCGCCCCCATGCAAGTTGCTTGTCGTCTGGTGTTGTCTTTCTGTCGTTTTGTCGATCATCCTCAGATCATAGTCACTTCGGATTCGCAGCGCAACATTGCTATCCTCTGGAATTCATCTGCTATGTGCTTTCGATCTTTGCGTCCACCAGTTTCATCGGCATGGATCTCAGCGCTCGCGTCCTTCATTGCGGTCATTGTTTGTTGTGTTATCGATCTGCGCTCTACACCCATCCACACGCCTCCACGGTGTCTTTACCAATTTTTTGCATATCCTTGCACGGTTATCGGCGTTTTTGTTATTGGTTATCATGCGTCATACATGTGACCATTCAAGTGGGGCTCGTCATCGACATTCTTCTGTATCTTGTTCATTGTGTTTGACGAGGCGTGTAACTTTAGAAAAGAAAATTTAAGTAATCACTCGATGGAAAGTTGTTGTGCACACCTAGTTTGTTGTTCCAAGTTCGTTCGCGTCCTCCGGGCTCGTGGTAAATATATATTGCAACGCAAACATAGTAGGTACATCAAACTAAGCCTGCCTTCTGAGATCAGGCTGCGTGATGGGCGGTATCCGATGGCCTAGTGCGCCTATTATGTAGGGTGATACTGTAACGAACATAGATGTTACAGTATGCAGGGTTCCATATCTGCCACCAGAGCGAAGCTGCCGATCTGTCGTGGCAGTCTCAGTGCAATAACGTGACGTTCAGTTAAGCTTCTAGGACGCTATTGACAGACTCAGTACTCATGATGCAACCTTGAACGCATTGCCTAACTTCTAGGTAAGTATGCTGCCAGGCTGTCAGACATTTTTCATGGCCGACGTGCCAACAACCCGAGCTTGTGCCACGGCATGCGATGATTTGGTTTGTGGAGTAACTCGAACCTTCTAACTCTGTAGCTCTGATCCCCCCCGCCGCGCTTTTTGGGTCCCCAACATCCACTGCAGGTCTCTCTGCACCTTCATGTTCCTCGCCCGCTGTCTCCGCTTGTTCAAATGACTCCAGTCCTCGCCCACACCCACCGCCGCTGGCGTCAACGCCGTCGAACCAGAAAATGCCGAGAGGAGGCTAGGATCTGGCTTGACGCTCTGGCTTTCAGGCGTCGTCGGTGCTTGCTTAGGCCTCCACAACCACGCCGTGAACGCGCCTCGCGTCATGACTTTCTCGATGTGGTTGTGGGCTGCCAAATCGCGGAGTACGACCGTCTTTAGATGTCTGTTTTCTCTCGCGTCGCAAAACAGACAAAACGGGATGAGAAAGGGTGAAGGAGACGAACCTCATGGAGCGTATGATCTGGTCGTCTGTGTTGTCAGCCTGGCGGGCGGGGTTGACGGCGAGCTTGTAGATGTCTTTCGTCGCTAGAGGTGTTTTGGACGAGTTGATGATGCTTAGAACTATCTCGCGTGCTTTTGGGGTGGAGTGGCGAGGCCATTGGTAGAGCGAGGAAAGTGTAAAGGTCATACTTGGTCGATTTGCACCTCGTAATGGCGACGCGACGATCAGTCACGCTGAGTCAGCACTTCAGCTCCTGATGTGAAGACGCCTATTTGTCTTTTACTTTAGCCTCAGGCCAACGACGAACTTCGATTGGACTGTAGACTTTCGCGTCCTCTCAGCCATCAAGCATTCTTCCTTCTTTGCTCCCTCCTTTCCCAGCCCAGCCCACGCTTTGCCTCGAGGTAACTTGAAACGAGTCGTTAGTGAAAAGCAATATCGGCACCCAGCTAGAGCTTCAGCAGAGCCTGTGGAATAGGTACGCATTCGCCAATCACGCCATTGCAGACCGCTCATAATGCATGTGGTTAATAAAGTCATTGAACTCGGCGATCCTTGCTCCGTCATTTGAAAACTTGACGCATCATCTTTATGATGTGTTCGTTACCCCGTCCGGCCATGTGTATTTTTCTATTTGCTCCCGTGCCTTGCTGAAGATCGCTGCCTCACGGATGCGTTAAGCCAAGCCTCGGATTACCAGACCGTTACTCTGTCATTCTTGTCAGATACTCTGGAGGAATTTTATAATGCCCCAACTGCTGAAGGGAGGCTCAGGTAGTCCTTGAAATGAGTGCGTGAGGAGGCGAACACCTTCATTTGGACAGCGGAGGAGGCTCGAGTGGGTGAGGGTAAGTTCACGAGGTCAGCGAGAGAAGTTCATCTGGAGGAGAACACCCTCTTTTGGCCCAAAGCAGACGAGGAAGGGCGCGCTTCCTTCCGCTAGCTAAGAGACTATACCTTGCGGACGCTCTCGGTCGTAAAGCTGTTTGTAAGCGCTCATCCCGTTCCCCCGAAGCAGCGCCGAACTGACTACCTCCAGATGATATTGATCTTCATTACAACCATACCCTGTATCTCATGTCCAACCAGTACACTCACTTCGCATCCATTTGAAAATATCAAACTGACCTCTATCTGAAGATGATCTCACCGCCAACCAGGTTCTGATATACGTATCTGTATTTCGCGTCCTCCTTGGAGTTGGCGTTGGAGGAGACTAGATGTCTGCTTCGGTTACTAGTGATCGATCCTCTCGATCCTCCGTCCGTAAAAGAGGTACGCTTCTGGCGTATATCTTTTCCAACCAAGGTTTGGGAAGCTTGGTTGGAAGGTTGGTCGTTCTCGTTGTTCTGTCGTGTTATAAGCATGCCATGAACGACTTGCACGAGACATCTAAGGTAGACGGAGGTGGGTGATGGTTATTGCACTCGAAATTTGGTCTCACTGTGGACTTCCCATACATTTCTCAGTATGGAGGATCTGTGTCGGTCTCTCGCTGATCCCTGCTTTTGCTACACTATACCAACGCTTGAAGCTTCCCGAATCGAAACGTTACGAAAAGGCACAACAAATGACTGCAGATGCTGTAGAACTGAAACAGTGCAAAAGCGGCTCTTCTCTTGACGATGTAGAGGAAGCTCAACTCATGAACAACGGCTACAAAGCTCAGTTCAAGGGTAAGGAGATACCTTGCTTACACAACTGATCGCTCCAATGTCGTTGGAATTTTTGCGATACTTCTCTGAATGGCGTCACGCCAAAATTCTGATTGGGACATGTACTTGTTGGTTCTTGCTGGATATTGCGTGAGTTGTTTATTTCTGTGGATGTGGGGCAAGCGCTCAAGGACCATTTAATCTAGTTTATATTGTATCAATCTCAATCAAAACGTCGTGCTTCAGCAGATAGGATAGCGCTGGTAAGACGGGTATCCCATGGGAGAAGCTCTTCCAAATCTCCGTCGGAGGTATTATCATCACCGTGCTTGGATTCGTACCTGGTAGGCGTTCTGGCTTTACATGCTGCCCACGGTCTCTGATTCAGATTGTGGTTAGGTTACTATGTCACAATTTTGACTATCGAGAAGCTTGGCCGTAAGATTATCCAAATTCAGGGGTTCCTCATGGCAGCGTTGTTCTGTGAGCTCCTTCTCGCTTGCTTGGCGCGACATCGTCCGAATCACATCATTGTTAGTGACCATCTTGGCAGCGAAATTTGATACGTTACAGCACAACAAGGCTGCGTTTATTGTTCTTTTCGCATTCTTGCAGGTCCGGCTAACCACTTAACCTCCCGAACCTGTACTGACCACATTCCTTTATTAGTTCTTCTTCAACTTTGGGGCTAACATGTGAGTTCACCTGTCCTGTCTTACATTGATGGTATCCCCTCATTGTGCTTTGTACAACAAACAGTACAACATACGTAGTGGTCTTATTGCCCGTCCCTTTCAACAGACGCTGAAGGGGAAGGAGAATAGTGTTACCCCGCCGAAGTCTTCCCTACGAAATATAAATATCGGGATTTTGCACATGGTATATCCGCCGCCTGCGGGAAAGCGGGCGCGATCATCTCCGCGCTCGTGTTCAACACCCTCACAAATAAAGTTGGCACGCCTGACGTACTCTGGAATACGTTCCCTACACTCCGTTGCTTCATACCCGTGTTTTATAGTGCCGGGGTTACTGGCCGACCACGACACGACGTTCACGCGACATGCGATAGCCTGAGGTTTCACGCGTCACGCTTCTTCTTCCCGAAGTGGCAGGACGCGACCCGGACGCCGTACTCGCTGAGGAACTTTAGGGAGTATCGTGCAGGAAGGGCATGAGCGCACAAGGCTTTTCTGCTTTCATGTCATTGTGATGTTGTACGATCACCCCCTTCCCACCCACAAGCTTGACGACTCACGACTCGTTTTACCCATTCAATAGTGCAGGTATTTGTTTTGTACTTGTCCCTCGATTCCCGTTTCGTCGTTTCGGACCTCAAGGCGAACAGCAAGAAGAGTGAATGGACAAAAAGGATAGAGAAAAAATGTACTGTACATCCTATGCCTTCTTTTCGACGACATACTCGTCGCGCTCATGCAGCGGACAGGCACTGGGTTGGATGTTGATTGCAATATGCCACGGAACAGATTTACGAGTCTCCAGAGCTTTCGAATCTCGAGCCCTCAGTAACATAGTTCGCATCGGGTGACATCCAGAATGTAATTTTTACATTATTCAACCAATACTACGCCTAAGTATCTATATACGGCCTACATACGTGCTCCTGTCAGGCGGCCTTCTTCATTGTATAGGAAGCCAGCGGATCGTCCATATGTACATTGTGCACTGATCTCGCTACCTACTACCAATATTAGCGGAGGCGAATAAACGAGTGAAAGAGATCGGGGATTGGATTACCCTGTCGTAGATATGCTTAGGTTTTGCAATTGTATGAAAGAAGGTGCGGAACGGATGGCTAGATGGGTGAGATGAATACGTTGGTAACAAAATAGGCATGGTGTCGCATGATGAGACGCGTATAAGCATGAAAACCATCGCAAGAAGTCAGCATAGATGGTAGGGTAGCGTGGGAGAGAACAAGCATCATCAAGAAGTGTACGGGAGACTAGAGTGGTAACGCAAGAAAGAAACGCACATATAGACACGAGGGAAATGCAACCAAAGGCTAAAAATCCCCGAGTCTATGCGTTTCGGAGGGGCCTCATGGCGCGGCGTGCAGGTTCATCCCGCTCTGCAAATACAGTTCCAGCGCGAAGTCCATCTCTGGGAGCTAGGCGCATTTTCGTTGCGGTCTCTCTGCGTTCCCGTTCCTCACGAGCTCCGTCGACCAGGCAGGGAGAGGGCACACGGGTAGGTTTGGATGGGAGAGTACCTGTTTCAGCAGAGTGCACATGAGAAATTTTCTTACGAAGCTGGGTTCCTGCCCCGCTTTGCTCGCTTTCTGAGGTCTGGTCTTGGTCCTCTTGCGAGGGTTGAACTTTGGTACGCTTAATACCCTCCACGGTGTTGCTCTCACGACTACGGTCCCGAGACTTTCTCTTTCCGACAGAAGAGAAGAGTTTTTTCGGAGGACAAGCTTCAGCGGCTTCGTAGTCAGGGTGGTCAACGGGTAATCTGGAGGCGGCGATGACCTCGGGAGCGAGTCCATAAAGGGGGTTGTGGAAAGTTGCCTTTTGCCCACGGCTGGATAATACTTGAGGTGAATTGCTATATGCGCGTATATGCGTGGCACTTACAAGACATATGTGATCGTTGGCTTCTCCTCATATCCAGGAGTGGGAGTTTCTTCCCGTTCAAGGGCATCGCCGACAACATCATCTTCTTCATCACTGCTGTCCCATTCTGAACCCAGTTCAACCTTCTTACTTGATTCCATGAGAAAAGGGTTGTTTGGCGAATCGCGCTCGGGCCAAATTTTAGTAGCCTTGGGCTTCGCGGGAGTTTCGAACGCCTCACTGGCCGTGAGCAACAGGGTACGAAGGAAGGGTTTCGGTGGCGGAGTCACAGGAGCAACCGGGCGTGTCAAAGAAGCATCACGCTCCACGGAAGCAGCGCGCGCAGGTTGGATCGACGGTTGCCTCCTCGACGGTGGAGGGGATACGGGGGCCTTTACACGATAGCGGAGCATGGCAGGCGACGGCGAGCTGTCCTCCGTCGTATCCGCCTGTGTCGTCTTCTTCTTCGGCTTCTCCCTAGACGAACCACCTCGACCAGTCCAAAACACATTTTCGTCCTCCTCGTCCTCGTCGTGACCAGGGAGTACATCAAGCGTGCGATGTTTTTTGTAATGTGGACTTTCGTCTTCCAAGTGCTCGTCGGTTTTGCTTTGAGTATTGCCATTGCGAATCGTTTTCATTCGCTTGATACGACGAGCGTAACCACGACCAGAGTCATCGTCTAGCTCTGAGGTGCTGCCATTGCCATCGGAATCAAATTGAGAAACTGCTGAACGCGCGCGCGATCGCGAGCGTTTGTGAAAGGTTCGTGGGGGGGTCGGAAGAGATGCGACAGAAGCTGAGCGTTTGAGTGGATGCGAGAGTTCGTCTACGCGGTACGGCGGATTGGACGAGTCGAGAACTTGATTCATCAACATAGTCTGGTAAGAAAAGAAGGAGAACAAGAAATGAGAGGAAGAGAACGTTGTGGAAGAGAACAAGACTATTAGTGGTCGTTGCGACGAGCACAATGGCAAACCACGCACAAATAGTGACAAATAGCCCCTGACCGGGCCTGGCACGAACTTGGGAACCTGGACCATTGCATCATGTTCGCAAGGCAATGACGTTGCAGTTCTTGCTGTGGACCTCGTTCATTCTATCAGAAATGTGCACCGCAAGTCTGCAATTTACCGCCTCCGATATAAACCCACTGCTGCAGAACACCCGTCACTCAGAACTTGCCCACAATGATTGCATTCCTCCGTGCTCTCAGACTTCGCTTCCTACACATGTGTATGAATATACATAACCATTTTGTTACCCCGGCTTCTCCCCTCCAACCACCACCCGACTCACATTCGAATCCATCACCTACCAATGAATGCGAACATTTCTTTGTAACACGTGCGTAGCAATTTCGGGCTGGCATCCCTGGAGACATCGCAAATACACCTCTTCAGTCATACGTGCCACGAACGTTGCATGCGGCCTCCGTCGCATGCCAGCAGGCTTCCATGTCATTGTGGAAGTCGATGGTAGGACCATACAAACATCCAACAAACCCGTGTCGACAGCGAAGGACACCGTAGAATGGGATGAAGAAATCCTCTTGTGCGTCATACCTTGCCGAATCTCTGCTCCTTTCATTCAATAGCTGCCAAAGGCCATCGGATCAATCATCTGCTATTTCTTTCAGTGTCTACGCATCGTTCGAGCTTGGACCGAGGCTAGGAAACGGAGAATTGCTCGGTCGATTCGAGAGTACCGTAGGAAGAGTGTTCCATCATCAGAATGAACACCTGCAGTGTGAGTAACTCCTTTGTCTACCACACACTCTTGACATCCCCTCGTAGTTACCGACTTTACAGCGCAGAAGGATGATATATTACCGTCGTGTTCGTCCCTTCGCATCATCACGGAGCGACGCATTTGTGGCACGAATGAAGCCTGTCCCAAATTCGACGTAAGCAGACTGTTCATGGCAATGTAGTCATTTTCTGAACTTATGGCAATAGGTACCGGAATCACGCGAAATGAACGCTCTGGAACAGCTTACAGATGACGGACATCGTGCTCTCCTGCATTACTGCCAGCGACAGGACCAAATGGATCTAGACACAGCCATCCAGACTTTTGAGCGTGTTCAGGAGATCTGCCCCATCGATCACCCTCATCGCTCAGCCGTGCTATTCAATTTGGCCAATGCCAAGTTCATCGACTGCCAGGCCAACAATCGGTACCTTGACCTAGATGTGCCAATCAGATTGTATCGGAATGCTCTACGACTTCGGAGCACAAATCATCCGGATCATTACACAACGGTACTGGAACTTGGTCTTGCGCTACTTGCGCGCTTCCAGAGGCGAGGATTCGAGTTTGACAAGGAAGAAGCAATGGAATTACTGGCAGGAGTGATAGAGGTCTCGGGGGCAGAAAGTTATGCACACCGAGCAGGGCTATTCGCATTGCAAATGGCCGAGGCTTCAGTATCGGCGGAGGCAGCAGACGGTGGATCGTCGGGGGCGGAGCCATCAAATGGCGACGATGCCATACAGATGGCGCGGGGCCTGTTACAGAAGTTGATATCCTGGAATCATCCTGACCGACCTAGACTCATCATGAAGCTTGGGATGACATTATCTGAATTGCTCGCAAGCTATGGCGATATACACGAGACAATTCGGATGCTCGAGTCTGCCGTGGATATGTGGCGAGGCTTTAGTCTTCCTGACCATCCTGACAGGGGCATGCTGTCCCTGCTGAACAACCTCGGGAACTCATTATTGAGTCGCTTTGAGCGTCTCGGGGACCTCGCGGATCTAGACAGGTCGATGTCGATGTTTGAGGAGGCTGTCAGTCTGACACCTGACGGCCATGCAGACAAGCCAAGTTTGTTGAGCAACCTCGGGAACTCATTACTGAAT